>CM031937.1:38313634-38371134 GCA_018703725.1 Brassica juncea | reverse complement strand
TAGTTGAGTCGCAGCTCGATAACAAAAGACGAACAAGATACAGAAAAGGTTTTTGATTGATTTCGGACTGAACCTTGTTAAAGGCTGCCTACGTACCCCTATCGAGGATCAAGCCGAACGTGGTTCAATTGATAGAGCTGGACAAGAGATCAAACTGCCTGGGCGAGTTCGTCTAGTAATTGAGTGCTAGACATAGAAACCGAACTTGTCGAGAATAAAGCCAAAAGTTTCTAAGTGCAGAGAATTCCGAGTCTAAAAAGTCCCCCCCCCCTCATGCCTCTCGCCTAGGACTCCTTATATACTCGCTCCAAGGTCGGTTTATGCTTTTACACTTCTGTCCTTAAGCCGTCATAGCATAAAATGGAGATATTCCATTTTTTCTGATCTTCGCAATTATATTCAAAATTCCGTATTTATCCGCGGAAACTTGATCGATAAAGAACGGACTTTCCACGGTTTTTACCGCAAAGTTTGATCGATAATTTAGAATGGCGGAAAACATGAACTGAGTTCGATACGGTCTTCGGGAGATAGCATCAAAGGATAGACGAGAATGCATGGACTGGTGTCGTATCGACGTTTTGGAAGAGCTCGGTCGCTACGTAGCGAACGAGCTTTATCTCGAGCTCGGTCGCTACGTAACGACCGAGCTGTCTGCATGCTTGGTCGCCGCGTATCGATCGAGCTTGGCTTGTCTATGGTCCGATTGCCATACTCGAGCTTGTCCACGGCCGATTTGGATACATGTCTGTTGCCTTCGGACAATCGTATTTAGTGGTTAGATTGAGATTCGAACAAGATTTTACCGCAAGGATCTTCCTAAAGATATCTTTACGAGGATTACTTTTCGTAAAAATATTCATGCTGATTTTTACGGACTTTCAGACATTGATTTCATCGTGACCGATTTTGACCCCAACAGTTAGCCCCCCAGCTTGTTAGAACCATGAGCTTCTAGCGTGAGGTTCTAGCGAGTGGCTTGGCAAGTTAGGCAAGTAAGCTGAGTTAGGCGGAATTAATGGTTGAAAAGGTCAGTGAAAAGTGGTCTTCTCGCTCTTCCAAAAGTAGAACGCGATAAGATTCTTACCCTTGTTGACGGCTGCGCCTTATGACGGCTGCCTACGTACCCTTGTTGAAGGGATCAAGCCTTTCGTTGTTCGTCTTGGAGTTAAGGTTCTTATGACTAGTTTTCCAGCGAGACCCTTACGGTCTAGTTTTTATGTAGCGGTTTATCAGGAGTGTTGCTGCCGATGGCATTTTGTATGGGTGTAGAAGGAAGACTGCGAGTTGTCATCTCGTAATCTAACTCTGTGTGAACTGCTATATCTGTAATCTTTTTCGAGAGTTTTCCGCAGTGTGTAAATTTGCGGGATTCTGAAGATTCTCGAATATTGGCAAAGAGACAAATTTTGGGATCTCGTATCAGGGTGTTTGATACTATGCCTAGAGTTGTTAGAGACCAGTTCGCTGGGTTTAGGGCAAGACCTAAGTTTACTCCTGGTTTTAGAGGGTGCGATGACTAATTCGACTTACGTATCCCATTTCATTTTCATCCTGATTCCATAGAGATTTAAAGTCCGCGATAGGTTCTCGGCTTATACGACTTGTATGGTTGGAACCGAGCATCTCTCCAAGGAAAATTTTTAAGCCTCCTGGAAGTGCTGACCAAAAATTTTGGGTTTCTTTTATAGTGCTATTATCCTTGTGTCGGATGTACGAGAGTCATCTCTACGAGATGGCTAAGTCTGTTTAGGACGTTAAGAGCTTGTTGTGATCAGCAACAAACTTAACGGTAAAAACTACCATTTTGAGTTTTCGCGAAGGATATGTTTTGAGAAGATGTTAGTGCGTATGAGTGTCTGGTCTTCCAAGAAGGTGTTTTTATCAAGGAAGGAAATTTCGTCGAATAATGAATCTTCAGGCGTCTGCGACGTCTCGCGATGCTGAAGATTTGTTATTCTTTCATATGCCGCGTTCGTGCTTGAAATGTTCGCGGGCTTGAAGATGTTTCGCGATGTTGCAAAGGTTTAGTCTTTAGCCCTGCGTTTGAGAAACATTCTGGTTTGACTACGGATGTTCGTAGCCAAAATTTTTGTTCATGTTTGGATGCTAATAATTTGATTTGTGATCAAGAAATTAGGATTGAGGTGTCGCGTAAATTTGTCCATGGGAAGAAGTGTATTCCATCATAATGTATTTTGAAGTGTTGGCCTTCCGAGATCTATTTCGTGCATTTTTTTAGGATGTTTCGTATAGCTCTAGAAGCTTTGTTACGAATTTTTTCCTTACATGCCGCATATTATGGGTAAAACGTTGCGGGCTTAAAGTGAATTGTGGAGCGTATTAAACTTGGTTAATTTTCGAAAAGTTTAGATTTTCCGTTAACCGTTTGGTTGTTAGGACTTAGTTTCGTTATGAATAATTTATCATATGATATCCGACTGTGGGCTATGCGATAATTTATCATATCATATAACCGGTTTTACGAAGGTCGTAAATCAGTGATATGTATACATATGTCAAAGTAGCGTTGTTTCTGTGTTGTTTATGTGGGTGTTACGAGAAACGTTCCTGCTGTGATTTTGATCTTAGGTGAAAGTTGCTTGGAGTTACTCATGGAGTGTTACCAAAATTTATTTCAATACGATCTAGTCGCAGAACGTTTTTCATAGGTTTTTTTGAGAGGATTCTCATGACACATTCGTTTCTTGAACGAATTGGTCAACCAGAGGTGGATCTAGCTAACCATCAGGAGGAAAGTGCTCCTTTTAATGTGCACGATGCTACATCTATTCTCGAGTTTTCTTCGTCGCAAATGTTTTCGATGCTTTTCTGTGACTTGCTTTTTTTCAGGAATGATCGATAATTCGGGACGATTTATAGACGACGCTTGGACTGTGATCTGGTTGTTTCCACGTTGAAAACTTGGAATATGTCGGTTCCGAGAAAATTGCCAGAAACGAATCGGTTTTAAGACGACGTTCATGTCTCTAATTTTTTTCTCTCTTTAGGAAGCGAGCTTGATATGCGTGGCGATCGTTTCTCAAATTTCAGAGAGTTTAGATCGGTTTGCAAGATCTGGATGAACAATTATGGAACAATATATCAAGACATGAAAAATCGCTTAAGACTTAGTTCGCTAGATTATCCGCCTAGGTTTTACGTTCCCTAAAGTTCTTTGGCAGCCTCAAAGTAACCTACGAAAATTCCAAGTCTGATTTCAAAAAATTCAAGTCGGAAATACCTTAGTTCTCTCGAAGATGCAGTTTTGCCTCTTCTCTGTTTTGCTTGCTCATTTCCCTTTCCTCTTCTCGTGTATGTTCGCCATTTCCGATATTGGTGTTTATCCTTTGAAACTTGACAATTCTCTTCTGACCTTGACTGTTATCTTCTCCTTAAATACGACGTCTTTTTATAAAAAGGATCAACGTAATCGTATAGTTGAGGCGGCTAAGGTGTTAAGTTAACCGTTGCCGTTTTAACGATTAATCTGAATCCATGCGAGAAAACAAGTCTTTGCGGCTTTTATTTTGTCGTAAAGTTTCAATGGTAACTCCGACCGAAACAAACGAAGTTTCGATCGATATTTGAAGGAGAACACAAAGCTGGAGGTAAGGGCGAGTAGGAGAAAGCGAAGGAGTTTAGACGAGTTTTACTTGTTTTTGTCGTAAAATTTCGACGGAAACTCCGATTGAGACGAAACGAAAAGCGTTTCGATCGGGATTTAAAAAAGAACACAAAGGAGGAGCTTTTTGAGGCCTCACAGGTCTCAATGTAGCGATCTGGGGGTCTGACAGGTCGCTACGTAGCGAGTGGAAGCAAGTTAACGAAAACTCCGATTGAGACGAAACGAAAAGCGTTTCGATGAGAATTAAAAAGAGAACCCAAAGGAGGATCTTTCTGAGGTCTTACAGGTCGCTACGTAGCGAGTGAAGGTCTAACAGGTCGCTACGTAGCAAGTGGAAGCGAGCCAAGAAGAGTCCTCCAAACTGTGGAAACCAATATTCGCACTGTCGATTTCCGTTAAAATTGGGAAACTAGGAAAACCCAAATTTCCCAGAGGTCCCAAATCTCTGTGAGAGCCAACGACAAGTGACCAAATATATGCGGAAAATATGAAAAGATAACCAACTAGTTTAGAGAAAACAGTAGATCTTATTTCGAGTCCACGTGAGAGCGTTGCGATCATTACAATAGATCATATTTCGAGTCCGCGGAAGTTCATATTTAGGACCCTGAGGTCATTTTGGGACCCGGAGGTCGAATGGGAAACCGGAGGTTCCTCTAGACCCTGAGGTCGTATTTAGGAACATGAGGTCGTTTAGAGACTCGGAGGTCGGTTGGGAACCCGAAGGTTCCTCTAGACACTGAGGTCGTATTTAGGACCCTGAGGTCGTTTAGGGACCCGGCGGTCGGTTGGGAACACGGAGGTTCTCTAGACCCTAAGGTCGTATTTAGGACCGTGAGGTCGTTTTGAAACCGGAGCTTGGTTCTTGACTCGAAGGTCGTTTGGGAACCCGGAGGTTCCTTCAGATCCTAAGGTCGTTGTTGGGCCCGGGGGATATAAAGAACCTGGAGGTTTACCTTTTCCAGGTCCTGAAGAAATTTGTTCAGGACCCGGAGACTGCATGGGGACCCGAAAGTTCTTAATAACCCAGGGGTATTTGATTTGTATTTTAAGGGACCGTATTCTGCCACCCTAGGTGAGGCCACTACCGGTACCTGATGGGATTTCGCATTCTACCGCTCTGAAGCTGGTCCCTATCGAGTTCTCGTGCTGCATGCTGCTTTCTGCAGAAAACCACTATCAGACTTAAGGGTGCTGGTTATGGATTCGGAAACCCAAGTGCCAGGCTTTTTCTGCTTTCCACGTCTGGAGAAGCCGGAATTTATGTATTGCTCCCTGCACGTGGCAGTACTTATGCAATATGCAAACCCCCTGAATTAACCCGGAGGTGTCATAGTACTCTTTCTTATGTGGCCCCGATATGGATCTAGGCCTATACTGGGGTTATAGGTAGTTTTGACAAGCATACTCAGCTTGATCAGACCTATTCATGCCTTAAGTCTCATACCCATTGTTATTGTCGCTCCTTGTACAAACTCTGAGTTTGAATACATTACCTTGCGTTTGCGTAAGAGTTTGGAAAGTTTTTACCTTTCATTTTTACCTGGTGTTAAGGATTGAAGCATAGGTCGGAGCCGGAGCTTCATAGTCAAAGTCGGAGTCGGAACTTCTTCATGCGGGTGTATGGAGACCAGGGTCCTGCCCGGAAACAAGAGTAGTATTTTCCAAAATTATTTACCCCCAATAGTTTGCCCCTTATGTTTCGATTTCATGGGTGAAGTCGGGAGATAACATGTGTAGTTTGGCCAACCAGAGTCGTTCCATCTCTGCATGCTTATAGTGGACAGGACGCTGCTTCCCTTTTTCTGATTTCTTCTTAGGCCTGGACCGTGTTAGAACCTGGAGGAGAATTGTTTTTCCAGATGGTAGACCGGGGTCTTGATGAGTACTTCCAGGTTCTGGACCTGTTCGAAGGTGATCTTGTAGGATTCGGGACCTTGATCTTGTATTTCAGTGGACGCTAAGATTTGTTTTCCGGTCTTGTAACTCACGTAGGTTTCTCCCAGTGATGTAGGGTTTGACGAAAATGGACTTGCTGATGCTTCAGTAAGCTTTGACATTCGTCAGCTGGATACAGGGTCCTTAGACCTGTAACAGGACCTTGGAGGAATGGAGATCTTTGTTGAGGCGTGGAGGCTCCTTGGAACTAGAATTCGTCCAAGTTGTAAACCCGGGCGGAAAATGTTGTGTCCCGCTTGAGAACCTTGCATCCTTCTTATATGAGGCGGAGTTGTGAGTCTGGAAGTATGGATGTCGTCTAGGGCTTGCTTGGTGATGGCTGCCCCCTTTGGGTCCGAAGGTTGTTGAGACTTGTTGTGTAGTGAAGATTGTTGGGATCAAAAACGGTCACGACGAAATTAACACCCAAAAATCCTCATAAATCATATTTCCGAGAAGATAGTAAAAGAAAAAAATATGATTTTCGTAAAAAATAACCAATACGAAGTTTTTACGAAGAAGTATCCTTGAAATCTCCGAATGGACAACACCAAACTCGGTCATTGCGTAACTACCGCACATACACGCTGTCTGGTCGCTACGTAGCAACCGAGTGCTCGTCCCGCTCGGTCTCTACATAGCGACCGAACTCGAGCCAAAGCTCGGTCGCTACGTAGTGACCGAGCGCTCGTCCTGCTCGGTCGCTACGTAGTGACCGAGTTCGAGCCAAAGTTCGGTTGCTACGTAGCGACCGAGTTCGAGTCAAAGCTTGGTTGCTACATAGAGACCAAGCTCGAGCCAAAGCTTGGTCGCTACGTAGCGACCAAGCGCTCGTCCCGCTCGGTCGCTATGTAGCGACTGGGCTCGAGCCAAAGTTTGGTCGTTGCGTAGAGACCGAGCTCTTCCGAAATGTCGATACGATACTAATCCATGCAATCTCGTCTAACCTTCAAATGCTATCTCCCGAAGACCGTAGCAAGCTCAACCTATGTTTTCCGCTATTCTAAATCATCGATAAAACTTTGTGGATTAAAAACCGCGGAAAGTTCGTTCTTTATCAAAAGAAATCGTAATAAACGTGTCGAGTCGGAAGACGGCCCATAGGGACCTAAGACGCGACTCGAGGCCCAACTTGCGACTTCTTAACCAAAAGCCCGTAAACCACCGCCCGGTTTACGCGTGGTCCACAAGGAAGGATAAATGTCAAGTTTCTGCGGATAAATACAGAAGTTTTGAAGATAATTGTGAAGATCGGAAAAAATGGAATATCTCCATTTCTATGCTATGACGGCTTAAGGGCAGAAGAGTAAAAGCGTAAACCGACCTTGGAGCTAGTATATAAGGAGTCCTAGGCGAGGAGCGTGGAAGAGGACTTTTTCAGAGCAAACTTAGCACTTAGATCAATTTAGGCATTTTTCCGTTTTTGTTATTTCGAGCTGTGACTCAATTAGGTTTAGCCATCTTAGGGTTGTTAGAACTAGGAATCTCGCCGATAGCTCTCGAGCCCAGGCTTATACCTTGTTGTAAGCGCTCATACGCAAATTCGGAATAAGATCTTCTTTGCTCTCTTTTTCGATTTCTTATTCTTATCGTTGTTATTTTCGTGTTCTGATTGCTTGACGTGTGCTAATTAGCAGATATTCGGGTCCTCTGGGAAATTAGGGTTTTCCTAGTTTCCTTATTTAAACGGAAATCGACAGTGTGAATTTCGGTTCCCACAAAGATCCAGAACCAGCAGGAGTCAATAATTGTAGACATCTGCTTTGGGTTGGGACCCGGAACCGGCAGATCCGAAGACTGCAGGTATCTGATCTGAGGATATGACCCAAAACCAGTAGGAACCAGGGACCGCAGAAAGTCTGATATGAGGATAGGACCTGGAATCAGTAGGGACCAGGGACTGCAGGAAGTCTGATCTGAGGATAGGACCCGGAACCAGCAGGAACCAGGGACTGCAGAAAGTCTGATATGAGGATAGGACCCAGAACCAGTAGGAACCAGTTGGTAATTCCTATGTTGGGTCTTGTTACATCTGTTTAGTGTTGTGTATCCTCCCTTGAAGAGGAGTTTCCAGCTTTGTGATGTTTAGATCTGGTGAGAATACGTCGTTTCATGCCCTTAGATGGTTGGGGTTGAAATATTCTGAAGGAATGGATGTAATGTCTCTTCCGCCTATCACCATCATCACGTAGCATATGACTGCCCCTCCTTCTAGCGCCAAACTGTTAGGAGATTTTTGTGTACAAGTGATTCGTGCTCAGCACTACGGAATGATAGGAAGAAGGAGACTGGTCGTTGTGATACTTTCTCCTGCTTCGGTCGTGGATAAGCCAGGATATCCTGCTCTGAGGGTAGTGCTATACGGGTATGGGCTAGTATATGTCGTCAGTGCCTTAGTAGCAGTAAGAAAGGTCGGCTGTTAGGCAGGAACCACCTGTCTGTAGTGAAGATCACAGGGTATTCTGGGTCTGCAATTGACGGTCCCGACTCCAGGGTCGGTCCTTGGATGCCTCCTGATTTCTAGTTGATGGTTCCGACCACCAGGGACGGTCCCTGAGCGTCTAGGGGTGGAACCATGGAAGGTGTTTGGGTTTATAGCTGCATCCTTCAACGGGGATTGCCTACGTACCCTTCAGTGAGGGATCAAGTCGTTCGTAGTTCATGTATGTGGAGGCACAGAGCCTAGATGGGCGCGTAGCCAGATGGAGGCACATAGCCTTAATGGAGGCACGTAGCCTAAGGAGAACGTAGCTCTTTAGGTTTTTGGAGTCATCCGTACTAGGGGGCAAATAGCCCGAACAGATAGTAAACCTGTCGATATGCTGCAGTGAACATGGAGCGTCGATGTGCTTCAGTGAGCATGGATGGACCTTGCTGATGAGCTGGAGATCGTGGCCTCAGCCAGTCAGTAGAGTTGTAGACGTGTTGCAGGGAGCATATATCTTTCCCTGGTCGATAGTAACCGCCAGGATCAGCCTCTACTAGGCTTGTCCGAGAAGAAGTTCTTCTATGTGTAGAATCTTGCCTTGGCGGCTGTAGAATTGGTGAGCTCTGGTTATGGACGTCTCCCTCTCTCCTTTAGGTTTAGAAACCTATATTTATAGAAGAGGTCATGCCTCCTCTTTTTGGGTTTGGAAATATTCCATATATCCTTACATAATAGAATATTTCTATTCTTTTTCAAGGGCGGCTTATATATTGGAATACTTCCTCTTTCTCTTGGATTTAGGAAGATCCCTTCTTCTCTAAGCTGATTACTTGATAAATATCCATTTATCTTAAGGCAGGAGAAATCACTTGGTCAGGAAGACGGAGGAATGTCCCAGACCTGGGGGCAGGGACCCGAGACCGGAGGCAGAAACCCGGACCCTGGGGGCAGGGACCTGGAATACGGAAGCTGGAGTAATATCTTCATGGAATATTTTTCCCCAACAGTTTGCCCCTTATTTTCTGGCTTCATGTTTCAAGACAAGAAATAATCCAACTTTCATCATTGGACTATAAGTTACACTGTAGTATCAAGCTGCCTTGTTGATCGTTCTCAGATGTACTTGCGCTCGGTGTGAAAGGATTTGCAGCCTGGTTGGAGATGTAAAACCTTTGATTCGGATGACCTGGAAATGGAGAATCAGGAAGAACCACAATGTAGGACCTAGTAAACGCTCTAAGGGTGGACATCACCGTCGTGCTAGATCAGGTCGGGCCTGTAGGACTTTCTTCTTCTCCTTTATAAGGATGAGACATTGCCCCTACGGTGGGGATTTGCCGGAGTTGGCAGAAAGTTTGATGAAGAAGCCAGGAACGCCTGCATAAAGGGTGATGCTACTGCTCATACCCAGGTGCTTGTGCTTCTCCTGTGGCTGTACTCCGCTTTAGTTCAGGCCTGATTTTAGTTTGCGTTTCTTGAGGCTCTCTGGCTCCACGAACCTTGTGGAGGAGTGTATGGGTCAGGACCCAGGAATTTTAAGAGGGAGAATCTTGGCGAGACTAAGGATCAGGAGAACGAAGAGGTTGAATAAGACCCGGAGGCCGAAACTAAGGATCCTCATGCTTGATTCCACTGGCATGGCTTGTGCCTCTCGAGCTTGTAAAGGCTGGAATGGACATTTAGGAGGGTCTCCGTGCCGGTTTCCTTGCAGCGTTTAGCATACTTGATACTCCTTTGCTGCTGATGTTTGTAGCTGTAGCTTCTTGCCTCGTCTCTGGATCGTACCTTGACTTTTGGCAGAGGGGATATTCAGCATGTTCTTCTTGATGCCTGGAGTGCGGGGGAAAAATATCCCGGTATTATTTCCCCCAGCCTCTGGGCAGGACTCAGATCGCCGGGTCCCAAGTAAACGGGTTCCTCGGGTCCCCCCAGAGAGAACCCTGGGCTCGGTCCCTGGTCCCTGCTCCCTTCCAAGAAATGGAAAACTTCCGACAAGGAGAACCTTCCATATTTCCGAATATGAAAGAGTTTAACCTAATGAAACCGACTTCTGGACGACTATATAAGAGCTACAACAGCCCTCAAGCATGCGGAGACCTTTTGGACTTGGAGATTATACTTAGGTGGCTAGGGTTAGGGTTCATGCGAATATACTTATAATCCTTGCTTGTTCTATGTAATAAAGATCTCCCAAGTCTATATTTTCCTCAATCTCTCTAAATCCCCACGAAACACTCTTAAATCTACCCAACAAATCAACTTATCCATCGTTCTGTGGTAATCTGAAAGAGCCTACACAAAAATCCCCTAACAGTTTGGCGCTAGAAGGAGGGGAGTAATCTAACTACGTGATGATGGCGATGGATGAGTCCTCCCTACCACACTCGCAAGAGGAAACGACTTACGTCATATCCGGAGGATTAGAGACATGCAGTGCAAGTCACTCAGCCACCCCCGAAAACACCCGGAGGACTGGGAGCAGTTCGGCGAAAATCAAGCAGGAATCCTCTCAGACAACCGAGATAAGTTTCACAGCCGAAGAACGAGAGAGAGTCCTGTTACCTCATCACGATGCTCTCACCGTCACACTTCTGGTAGCAAACTGCATGGTCAAAAGGATACTGGTAGATAGCGGTAGCTCCAGTAACATCATCTTCCAAGCGGCGTACCAAAGTCTGGGGTTAGAAGAAGGAACCTTAATACGCAAAGCGACCCCCCTGATAGGATTCAGCAGAGAAGTCAAACAAGCAACCAGAGAAATCTTCCTCCCCATCTATGCTGAAGGAGTCAGCCTCCTTACTAGGCTTCACGTCGTCGACTGCCACTCCTCTTATAATATGATCTTAGGCCGGGCATGGATTCATGGAATGAGAGTAGTTCCCTCGACTCTCCATCAGGTGATAAAGTTCCCCACCTCTCAAGGCATTAGAACAATCAGAGGAGATCAGGAAACCACCCGCCATTGCTATCAGATCGCTCTAAAAGAGCGAACCAAAACAACATTGCCCCCGCAAGTCAAATCCCAAGCTCCGCATACAGAAGAACCAGAAGTTGAGGATATGGACGACGTACCCCTAGTAGAAGGTGACTTAACTCGCAACCTCAAGATCGGGTCCAAGCTCTCCGAAGGATTAAGAAGAAGACTGGAAGACTTCCTCCGGTCCAATTCCGACTGTTTCGCATGGTCACACTTAGACATGTGTTGGGGTCAAAAATGGTTGCGAAGAAGTTAACAATCAAAACGTCCGAGGAATAAAATAAGAATTTCTCCGATGAATACTTTTCGAAATAGATTATTTCTTACGAAAAAGCTTTACGGAGGAAAGAACGAGACGTCCGACGAAAGCTCAAAACAGGTCGTTATGCAGCGACTAAACGCGCCATGCTCGGTCGCTACGTAGCGACCGAGCGTCCGTCCCAGTCGGTCGCTACGTAGCGACCGAGCTCGAGCCAAAGCTCGGTCGCTACATAGCGACCGAGCGTTCATCCCACTCGGTCCCTACGTAGCGACCGAGCGTTCGTCCCGCTCGGTCACTACGTAGCGACCGAGCGTTCATCCCGTTTGGTCGCTACGTAACGACCGGGCTCGAGCCAAAGTTTGGTTGCTGCGTAGCAACCGAGATCTTCCGAAATGTCGAGACGACACCAGTCCATGCATTCTCTTCAAACCTTCAATGCTATCTCCCGAAGACCGTAGCGAGCCCAGTCTATGTTTTCCGCTATTCTAAATCATCGATCAAACTTTGCGGATTAGTACCGCGGAAAGTTCGTTCTTTATCAAAAGAAATCATTTTAAACGCTTCGAGTCGGAAGACGGCCCAAAGGGACCTAAAACACGACTCGAGGCCCATCCAACGATTTCTTAACGAAAAGCCCGTAAACCACAACACGGTTTACGCTTGATCCACAAGGAAAGATAAATGTCAAGTTTCCGCGGATAAATACAGAAGTTTTTGAAGATAATTGTGAAGATCGGAAAAAATGGAATATCTCCATTTTTATGCTATGACGGCTTAAGGGCAGAAGAGTAAAAGCGTAAACCGACCTTGGAGCTAGTATATAAGGAGTCCTAGGCGAGGAGCGTGGGAGAGACTTCTTTCAGAGCAAATTTAGCACTTAGAGCATTTAGGCAATTTTTCGTTTTTATTATTTCGAGCTGCGACTTAATTAGGTTTAGCCGTCTTAGGTTTGCTAGAACTAGGAATCTCGCCTACAGCTCTCGAGCCCAGGCTTATACCTTGTTGTAAACGCTCATACGCAAATACGGAATAAGATCTTCTTTTCTCTCTTTTCGATTTCATATATCTTATCGTTGTTATTCTCGTGTTCTGATTGCTTGACGGGTGGTAATTAGCAGATATCCAGGTCCTCTGGGAAATTAGGGTTTTCTTAGTTTTTTTATTTAAACAGAAATCGACAGTGCGAATTTCGGTTCCCACAGTTTGGCGCTAGAAGGAGGGGGATAATGATCAATCTAACCCGCAAAAGCCACTCAACGATCAGGAACGATACGGAAGATTCGACGTGCACGAACATCATCTCATTCAAGGGGGGGAGCAACGGTCGATCGAGCCAAACCTCGAAATGATCTCCTTGTTATCGAATTAACAATTCGGGATATCGACGTCGCTAGGGTGCTAATCGATATCGGAAGTTCGGCCCATATCATCTTCAAAGATACTCTCGAAAAAATGGGGATCAATCAATCTGAAGTCGCGAAATACCCTAGCCCACTGCTGGGACTTTCGGGGGAAACGACCATGGCCTACAGGTCAATTAATCTCGCTGTCAAAGCCGGAACCGTGACGAAATGTTGCAGGCTGAGATTCAGACTACTCAAATGGACGGACTGAGGTTCAAGAATCCGGACTGGACAGGACGGATGGATGGACAGACGGACGGCTAGGGCGCAGCTGGACGGACGCGATGGAGAGAGAGATGGCCGATCTGGTTCCTGAAACAAAAGAGTGTTATTTTTATGAGTTTTTATGAATCAAAATGATGAACAGAAAGAAAACTAACTGATAAATGAAGAACAGAAATATATGACTTTTTATGGGTTTTTATATCAAATGGCCGATCTATAACTATATGTTGCAGAAATGAAATAAAAACAAGAGAGAGATAGAGATGGCTGGTATATTCAAGTTGCTGGACTGAAGTCTCTCTCAACAAGAACAGTGGATGGAGATGGCGTGAAGGTGAGATCAGACTTGCTGGACTGACGTCTCTCTCAAGGCCGGATCGGTGGATGGAATGGAGTGAAGAATCGCCACAAGTTTGATGATGAAAATTTGATAAGATTCAAGGTTCTTCTAGGTTGGCTTCTCACGCAAACTAGAGAGAAAAGAAGGGGTTTTGCTAGGGTAAACTATCTCATATATTTCATAAGCTAAAAAAAATACAAGGCTGCTTATAGTGGGGATTAAATACCCTGCAGCTATGCCCTTCTAGGGGACTTGAAGCAAAACAACATGGACTCTCTTAGACAAGCTAAAAATCGAACAAGGCCTAAACAAGGTGGGCCGACTCTACTAGGACAAGCTAAAGCAAAGGCTAAACAGAGGCCTTGAATTATTGCCTTCAAAAGAAATAAAAGACTTAAACAATTTGCCCATGAGTTCTTGAATTGAAATTAAAAGAAGAACCAACACAAACCAGAAACAATAAACCAGTTAGAAATCATAATTGAAATCTTACCTGCTTAACTTAAATGAATTGGACGGATTACTCAGAACCGGTTGAGTTTGGGGAATCATCTGAACCGAGATCACATGTAGAGATGGTTAGGCCGGTTCAGTTCTGGCCGAGTGATCTGAATTGGAGTGGATCGGCTTGATCTTGAACCTCCATTGAACCGGCTGGATCTTGAATCTTCAAATGGACCATTTCTTCAATCAGCAACTCTTCATCTTGATCAAGGATTTGTTGAACAGCTTTGGAAAATCCAAGTCTTATGGCCTTGGCTCCACTCCGGGTAGTCCGACCACTAGTAACCACGGGAACATCTACTTGGATGGCCGCATCATTCCCTCCCCCTTGAAAAGGTTCTGGCCTCAGAACACCATCATCTGCAAGGAAAGGGGACAAGTCATATACATTGAACACAGGGGAAATCTTAAACTCAGCTGGAAGCTCAAGCTTGTAAGCGTTGTCATTGATCTTCTCAAGGACCTGGAACGGTCCAGTGCCTCGTGGTGACAGTTTGGACTTCCTTTCTTCTGGAAAACGCTCTGGCCTCATGTGTAGCCACACTAAGTCGCCTGGTTCAAACAACACCTCCTTCTCTTCTGGTCGAGGCGGGCTTTGACCTTGGCCGCCTTTGCCTCTAACTTCTCTCGGACCCTCCGGTGCATGTTCTTAACGAACTCGGCCTTAGTTGCACCTTCTCGGCTGCGGAACATAGACTTTGGCAGTTTGGACATGTCTAAAGGCGTCTCAGTCTGAAAACCATAAACAACATCAAAAGGAGATAGTTCAGTAGCAGAGTGTCTAGCATGGTTATAAGCAAACTCAATAAACGGTAAACAAGATAACCAGTTCCTCAAGTTCTTACCGACCGTAGCTCTCAACAATTAAGAGAGTGTACGGTTTACTACCTCAGTTTGGCCGTCAGTCTGTGGATGGCAAGTGGTTGAGAACAATAGCTTGGTTCCGATCTCACCCCATAGTGTCTTCCAGAAATGACTTAGAAACTTAGAGTCTCGGTCAGACACAATGGTTCGAGGAATACCATGGAGACGTACCACCTCTCTAAAGAACAGGTCGGCCGTCTGGGTAGCATCATTTGTTTTGTCACAAGCTATGAAGTGAGCCATCTTGGAAAACCTGTCCACCACTACAAAAATGGAATCCTTGTGGTTTATCTTGGGCAATCCCAGCACAAAGTCCATAGAAACATCTACCCAAGGGTGGTTAGGAATAGGTAATGGCATGTGTAAACCATAAGGATGTGACCTGGATTTTGTCTTGAGACAGACAGTGCAATTGGCGCATAGGTTCTCCACATCTCGTTTCATGTTCGGCCAAAGGAAATGGTCGGTCAGGACACTTAAGGTCTTGTCTCGGCCGAAATGTCCCATGAGACCGCCACCATGAGCCTCCCGAACCAGCAATTCCCTCATTGAGTCTTTGGGAATGCATAACTTCTTTTCTTTGAACAAGAACCCTTCATGCTGGCAATAAACACCGAATGCTCCTTGTGTGGTGTTCCTGAAAGCTTCTTGCAAATCAAGGTCAGTAGCATAAGAATCTTTAATGAATTCAAAACCCATGATCTTAGCTTCCATGGTCGAGATAAGAGTATGTCTCCGGGATAGGGCATCGGCCACCACATTGTCTTTGCCCTTCTTATACTTAATCACATAAGGAAAAGTCTCCACGAACTCCAACCATCTGGCGTGCCTCCTCTTGAGTGTGGTCTAGCCCCTTAGGTGTTTAAGCGTCTCATGATCCGTATGAATAACAAACTCTTTAGACAAAAGATAATGTTGCAAAGTTTCAAGAGATCTCACTAGAGCATAAAGCTCTTTATCATAGGTCGGGTAGTTCAAGGTTGCTCCACTCAGTTTCTCGCTGAAGTAGGCTACTGGACGTCCTCCTTGGGTAAGCACGGCTCCTATACCTGTACCTGAAGCATCACATTCAATCTCATAAGTTTTATCGAAGTTAGGCAGAGTAAGGACTGGTGCATGAGTCAAACTATATTTAAGCTTGTTAAAAGACTCTTCTTGGGCTGGTCCCCAAATAAAGGATACGTTCTTCTTGATCACAGAGGTCATGGCAGCAGCTATGGTACTGAAATCCTTAACGAACCGCCGATAGAAACTGGCAAGGCCGTGGAAACTGCGGACATGGCCGATGGTGGTCTGTGTAGGCCAGTCTTGGATCGCCTTGATCTTCTCTTCATCTACCTTCAGCCCCTGTGAACTAACAACAAAGCCTAAAAATACCAATTCATCAGTGCAAAACACACATTTCTTTAAGTTGGCATAAAGGCCTTCTTGCCTAAGAACTTTGATCACTTGTTCAAGGTGTCTAAGGTGGTCTTCTAAGCAGCGGCTATAGATCAGTATGTCATCAAAGTACACAACCACAAACTTCCCCATATAAGGTCGAAGAACCTGGTTCATGAGTCCCATGAAAGTGCTGGGGGCGTTGGTGAGGCCAAACGGCATGACCAGCCATTCGTAAAGACCTTGCTTGGTCTTGAAGGCGGACTTCCACTCGTCTCCCTCCTTCATTCGAACTTGGTGGTATCCACTCCTGAGATCAATCTTAGAAAACACAACAGATCCACTCAGTTCATCCAACATATCATCTAATCTAGGTATTGGGTACCGATATTTGATGGTTATGTTGTTGATGGCTCGGCAGTCCACACACATGCGCCATGTTCCATCCTTCTTTGGCACCACTAGGACCGGAACAGCACACGGACTAAGACTCTCCCGGATGTATCCCTTATCCATGAGGTCTTGGACCTGTCTCTCCAACTCCTTGGCTTCTTCGGGGTTAACTCGGTAGGCCGCTCGGTTTGGCAAGGGCGCGCCTGGTACAAAGTCGATCTGATGTTCTATGCCGCGGATAGGGGGTAGGCCGGCCGGGATCTCATCAGGAAAGACGTCCTTGTATTGCTCCATGAGGCCTTGTACCTCAGCTGGTAACTCCGTGGCCTCAATTCCTGCAAAACAACTTTCTCTAAAGACCATTAGCAGCACCTGCGTCTCATGGTTTAAAGACTTAACTACTTGACTGGAAGTGATGTATTGGTTAGTCTTACTTACCTTGCTGGCATGATCCATTGCTTGCTGCATCTCATAAACCTCTTGAGGACTTAGAGGTGCTAGGCTGTGCTTCTTGTTGTTGTGGCTGAAGCTATAGACATTGGTCCGGCCATGATGAATGGTCTCCTTATCGAACTGCCATGGCCGTCCTAGAAGTATGTGGCCGGCTTGCATGGGCACAACATCACACTTGACCTGATCATGGTATTTACCAATACTGAAAGACACAACCACTTGCTCGGCTATCTTGAGCTCAGTCTCATCATTGAGCCACTTGAGCCGGTATGGCCGCGGATGGGGCGTCTTGGCCAAACCTAGCTTATCAACAAGATACTTGCTGGCCACGTTAGTACAAGAACCTCCATCTATGATCAAGCTACATACCTTGTGTTCCACGCTACATCTTGTATGAAAGATGTTTTCTCTTTGAACAGATTCAGGGTCGAAGGGGGCACTGACAGAACGTCTGGTCACTAGTAGTTCTCCGGTCTCAGCATAATCGACTACCTCTTCATCAGAAACCAAGGTCTCAACTTCGGCCTCATCTTGGAATTCATACTCACCATCAGCCTTAAGGATCATCACACACTTGTTGGGGCAATCCCTGGTATAGTGCCCTTTTCCCTAACATTTAAAACAAGTAATGTCACGGGTACGTTGATTTTGACCTTGGGCCTTACCTTGGTCGGATGGACCAGACTTGGACGGTTCAGCCTGATTTTTCTTGAACCGGTTCTCTACGTCCATGGACTTGCCCTTGTCAACTCCTTTGGAAGCCGGTTGCGTCCAGGTTCCTTTGCCTCTGGCTGTGGACGCGTTCTTCCTTTTGATGTGTTGCTCGGCCTGGACGGCAAAGTGAAGCAGGTCGTGAAAGGTCTCGTACTGCTGGCGTTCCACCTTTCAGGCAATGCGGTCTTGCAACCCGTCCATGAACTGAGCCATCAGCGTCTCTTGCGTCTCGCGTGTCTTGAGCTTGTTCCTAAGGGACTCAAACTCCTCATAGTACTCTTCTACTGTCCGCGTTCCCTGAGATAATTTACGAAAATGTTTCTGTAAGTCCCGTTGATAATAAGCATGAACATACCTTGTGCGAAGCTTGGATCGCATCTCTTCCCAAGTCTCAACTCTATAGACTCGGCCGGTCTCGGACACTGTGGAAACTGAAATTTGCACTGTCGATTTCCGTTTAAATAAGGAAACTAAGAAAACTCTAATTTCCCAGAGGTCCCGGATCTCTGCGAGAGCCAACGACAAGTGACCAAATATATGTGGAAATCGTGAAAAGATAACAAACGAGTTTAGAGAAAACAGTAGATCTTATTTCGAATCTGCGTAAGAGCGTTGCGATCATTACAAGAGATCATAAAAGCTTTGGCCGCAAAGGCTATCAGCGAGTTACCTAGTTCTAGCAGCCTAAAAGCTCAAACCTAGTTGAGTCGCAGCTCGATAACAAAAGACGAAAAAGATATATAAAAGGTTTTTGATTGATTTCAGACTGAACCTTGTTAAAGGCTGCCTACGTACCCCTTTCGAAGATCAAGCCAAACGTAGTTCAATTGATAGAGCTGGACAAGAGATCGAACTGCCTGGGCGAGTTCGTCTAGTAATTGAGTGCCAGTCATTGAAACCGAACTTGTCGAGAATAAAGCCTAAAGTTTCTAAGTGCAGAGAATTCAGAGTCTAAAAGCCCCCCTGATGCTCCTCGCCAAGGACTCCTTATATACTAGCTCCAAGGTCGGTTTACGCTTTTACTCTTCTGCCCTTAAGCCGTCATAGCATAAAAATGGAGATATTCCATTTTTCCCGATTTTCACAATTATCTTCAAAACTTCCGTATTTATCCGCGGAAACTTGACATTTATCCTTCCTTGTGGACCAAGCATAAACCGTGCTGTGGTTTACGGGCTTTTGGTTAAGAAATCGCATGATGGGCCTCGAGTCGTGTTTTAGGTCCCTTTGGGCCGTCTTCCGACTCGAAGCGTTTACTACGATTTCTTTCGACAAAGAAAGAACTTTCCGCGGTTTCTAATCCGCGAAGTTTGATCGATGATTTAGAATAGCGGAAAACATAGACTGATCTCGCTACAGTCTTCGGGAGATAACATTTGAAGGTTTGACGAGAGTGCATGTACTGATGTCGTACCGATGTTCGGAAGAGCTCGGTCACTACCCAGCAACCGAACTTTGGCTCGAGCCCGGTCGCTACGTAGCGACCGAGCGTGACGGACGCTCAGTCGCTACGTAGCGACCGAGCTTGGCTCGGGCTCAGTCGCTACATATCGACCGAGCTTGGCTCCAGCTCGGTCGCTACGTAGCGACCGAGCTTGGCTCGGGCTCGGTCGCTACGTAGCGACCGAGCTTGGCTCGGGCTCGGTCGCTACGTAGCGACCGAGCTTGGCTTGGGCTCGGTCGCTACGTATCGACCGAGCGGGACGGACGCTCGGTCGCTACGTAACGACCGAGCGAGACGGACGCTCGGTCGCTACGTAGCGACCAAGCTTGGCTCGGTCGCTACGTAGCGACCAAGCTTGGCTCGGGCTCGGTCGCTACGTAGCGACCGAGCTTGGCTCGGGCTCGGTCGCTACGTAGCGACCGAGCTTGGCTCGGGCTTGGTCGCTACGTAGCGACCGAGCTGTGTGCATGCTTGGTCGCCGCATATCGATCGAGCTTGGCTTGTCCACGGTCTGATTTCCATACTCGAGTTTGTCCGCGGCCGATTTGGATAAATGTCTGTTGCCTTCGGACAATCGGTATTTAGTGGTTCGATTGAGATTTGGACGATATTTTACTGCAAGGCTCTTCGTAAAGATATCTTTACGAAGATTACTTTTCGTAAAAACGTTTAAGCTGATTTTTACGGACTTTCAGACATTGATTTCGTCGTGACCGATTTTGACCCCAACATTTAGCCCCCCAGCTCGTTAGAACCATGAGCTTCTAGCGTGAGGTTCTAGCGAGTGGCTTGGCAAGTTAGGCAAGTTAGGTGAGTTAGGCGGAAGTAATGGTTGAAAAGGTCTGTGGTAAGTGATCTTCTCGCTCTCCTAAAAGTAGAAAACGCGACAAGATTGGGGCTGCGCCTTATGACGGGTGCCTACGTACCCTTGTTGAAGGGATCAAGCCTTTCGTAGTTCGTCTTGGAGTTAAGGTTCTTATGACTAGTTTTCCAGTAGGACCTTTATGCTCTAGTTTTTATGTCGCGGTTATAAGGCGTGTTGCTGCCGATGGCATTTTGTATGGGTGTAGAGGGAAGACTACGAGTTGTCGTCTCGTAATCTAACTCTGTGTGAATTGCCATATCCATAATCTGTTTCGAGAGTTTTCCGCAGTGTGTAAACTTGCGGGATTTTTTGAAGACGTTCGAACATTGGCAAAGAGACAAATTTTGGGATCTCGTATCAGAGTGTTTGATACTATGCCTAGAGATGTTAGATACCAGTGCGCTGGGTTTAGGGCAAGACCTAGGTTTACTTTCGGTTTAAGGATTGTGCGTTGACTGGCCGGCTATCGTTTTTCCTGTTGCGATTTCTTCCTGATTCGTATCGATTTAAAGTCCGCGATAGGTTCTCCGCTTATACGACTTGTTTGATACGAATCGAGCATCTCTCTGGAGACCGGAAGTGCTGGACCAAACTTTCGGATTTCTTTTATAGCGCTATTATCCTTGTGTCGGATGTAAGAGTCATCTTCGTGAGATGGCTATGTCTGTTTAGGACGTTGAGAGTTTGTTGTGATCAGCAACAAACTTAATGGTAAAAAATACCGTTCGGATCTTCGCGAAGAATAATTTTTGAGAAGATGTTAGTGCGTATGACTGTTTGGTCTTCCATGAAGGTGTTTTTATTCGAGGAAGGAAATTTCGTCGAAGAACTAATCTTCAGGCGTCTGCGACGTCTCGCGATGCTGAAGATTTGTTATTTTTTCGTATGCCACGTTTCGTGCTTGAAATGTTCGCGGGCTTGAAGATATTTCGCGATGTTGCAAGGGTTTAGTCTTAGCCATGCGTTTGAAAAACATTCTAGTCTGACTAGGAATGTTTGCAGCCAAAACTGTTGTTCATGTTTGGATGCTAATAGTTTTATTTGCGATCGAGGTGAGGTGTCGTGTGAATTTGTCCATGGGAACAAGCGTTTTCCTTCATAGTGCTTTGTGAAGTGTTGGCCTTCTGAGATGTATTTCGTGCATTTTTTAGGATGTTTCGTATAGCTCTAGAAGCTTTGTTACGAATTTTTCCTTACATGCCGCGTATTATGGTTAAAACGTTGCGGGCTTAAAGTGAATTGTGGAGTTTATTGAACTTGGTCAATTTTCGAAAAGTTTAGATTTTCCGTTAACCGTTTGGTTGTTAGGACTTAGTTTCGTTACGAAGAATTTATCATATGATTTCCGACTGTGGGCTATACGATAATTTATCATATCACATAACCGATTTTACGAAGGTCGTAACTCAGTGATATGTATACATACGTCAAAGTAGCATTGTTTCTGCGGGTTCTACGAGAAACGTTCCCGCTGTGATTTTGATCTTAGGTGAAAGTTGCTTGGAGTTACTCATGGAGTATTACCGAAGTTTATTTCAATACGATCTAGTCGCGGAACGTTTTTCATAGGTTTTTCGAGAGGATTCTCATGACACATTCGTTTCTTGAACGAATTGGTCAACCAGAGGTGGATCTAGCTAACCATCGGGAGGAAAATGATCCTTTTAATGTGCGAGATGCTACATATATTCTCGAGTTTTCTTTGTCCCAAATGTTTTCGATGCTTTTCCATGACTTACTTGGTACAACGGAAACTGAAAGAAATGCTTTGGTGATTGAAGATTTCTCGTAGAAATTTTTAAAACGAAACTGGCTTTCTGAAGCCGGAAAAGGCTTCAATACTTTGGCTAAACGTCGAGTTTTAGTTTGATATTGGCACAAGTTTTCTGTACGCATGATTGCGACAAGAAATGATGTATAGTTTTTGAGATTATGTTCATGATCGTCTGGATATGTTGCTAGCGTTTAGACAAATATTAAGATTGTCGTTTGCCTGTTCTTGACGATTTGCAGAAGTTTTTTGAAGTTTGGGAGTATACGAGTATAGTATACGTACCTACTCCCCTTTTTTTTTTTACGAAAGAAAACGGTTGAACCGATACTTTGAAGGGCTGTGTACGTTTCCTCTTCTGATGTTTGGAATGATCGATAATTCGGGGCGATTTATAGACGACGCTTGGACTGTGATTTGGTTGTTTCCACGTTGACGACTTGGGATATGTTGGTTCCGAGAAAATTGCCAGAAACGAATCGGTTTTAAGACGACGTTCATGTCTCTAACTTTTTCTCTCTTTAGGAAGCGAGCTTGATATGCGTGGCGATCGTTTCTCGACTTTCAGAGAGTTTAGATCAGTTTGCAAGATCTGGATGAACAATTATGGAACAATATATCGAGACAGGAAAAATCGCTTAAAACTTTGTTCGCTAGACTATCCGTCTAGGTTTTACGTTCCCTAAAGTTCTATGGCAGCCTCAAAGTAATTTCCTACGAAAATTCCAAGTCTGATTTCAAAAATTTCAAGTCGGAAATACCTTAGTTCTCTCGAAGATGCAGTTTTGTCCCTTCTCAGTTTTGCGTGCTCATTTCCGTTTCCTATTCTCGTGTATGTTTGCCATTTCCGATATTGGTGTTTATGCTTTGAAACTTGACATTTATCTTCCGAACTTGACTGTTATCTTCTCCTTAGATAAGACGTCGATTTTTTTGTAAAAAGGTTCAACGTAATCGTATAGTTAAGGCGGCTAAGGTGTTAAGTTAACCATTGCCGTTTTATACGTTTAATCTGAATCCATGCGAGAAAATAGGTGTTTGCGGTTTTTTTTTTATATCGTAAAGTCTCAATGGTAACTTCAATCGAGGCGAAACAAGAGACGTTTCGATCGAGATTCAAAAGTGAACGCAAAGATGGAGGTAGGGTGAGCAGAAACAAGCCAAGGAGTTTAAGACGAGTCCCACTTGTTTTCGTCGTAAAATCTCAACGGAAACTCCGATTGAGCCGAACCGAAAAGCGTTTCGAAGAGGATTCAAAGGAGAACGCAAAAGAGGAACCCTTTGAGGACTTACAGGTCACTACGTAGCGACTGACAGTCTGACAGGTCGCTACGTAGCGAATGGAAGCAAGCCGAGAAGCGTCCTACTTGTTTTCGTCGTAAAATCTCAACGGAAACTCCGATTGAGATGAAACGAAAAGCGTTTCGATGAGGATTCAAAAGACAACCCAAAGGAGGACCTTTCTGAGGCCTTACAGGTGGCTATGTAGCAACTGACAGTCTGACAGGTCGCTACGTAGCGAGTGGAAGCAAGCCGAGACGAGTCCCACTTGTTTTCGTCGTAAAATCTCAACGGAAACTCCGATTGAGACGAAACGAAAAGCGTTTCGACGAGGATTCAAAAGAGAACCGAAAGGAGGACCTTTCTGAGGCCTTACAGGTCGCTACGTAGCGACTGACAGTCTGACAGGTCGCTACGTAGCGAGTGGAAGCAAGCCGAGATGAGTCCAACTTGTTTTTGTCGTAAAATCTCAACGGAAACTCCGATTGAGACGAAACGAAAAGCGTCTCGACGAGGATTCAAAAGAGAACCCAAAGGAGGACCTTTCTGAGGCCTTACATGTCACTACGTAGCGACTGACAGTCTGACAGATCGCTACGTAGCGAGTGGAAGCAAGCCGAGAAGAGTCCTACTTGTTTTCGTCGTAAAATCTCAATGGAAACTCCGATTGAGACGAAACGAAAAGTGTTTCGACGAGGAATCAAAAGAAAACCCAAAGGAGGACCTTTCTGAGGCCTTACAGGTCGCTATGTAGCGAGTGGAGAGTTGGCTTGAGCTCGGTCACTACGTAGCGACCGAGCAGTGTGTGTGCTCGGTCGCTACGTAGCGACCAAGCAGCGTGTGCGTGCTCGGTCGCTACGTAGCGACCGAGCAGCGTGTGCATGCTCGGTCGCTACGTAGCGACCGAGCAGCGTGTGTGCTCGGTCGCTACGTAGCGACCGAGCAAAGTGTGTGCTCGGTTGCTACGTAGCGACCGAGCAGCGTGTGTGCTCGGTCGCTACGTAGCGACCGAGCCGTGTGTGTGCTCGGTCGCTACGTAGCGACCGAGCCGTGTGTGTGCTCGGTCGCTACGTAGCGACCGAGCACCATGTGCATTCTCGGCCGCTACGTAGCGACCGAGCAGTGTGCGTGCTCGGTCACTACGTAGCGACCGAGCTGTGTAATCGTTTTGTTGTGTTTCCTTTTTCTGCGATTAACGTAGGGGTTTTTCAGTGGTTTTTTTGGGAGAACAAGTTATATCCTTCCGGAATGTTTTCGGAAAACGTGTTTTGGTAAAACCCTTACGCATCGAGATTTGTTTACGGGGTTTTGATAAGATTTATCGTTTCCCTTCTTGTTTACAGGGAGAAATCGCGAGCTTATTTTAGCGCTCTTCCTGTGGCGGAAGGTCACGACTAAGTTTTCGATTTTGTTGAAAACTACGGCGTTTGCGTAAGCGTTGGCCATAGGAGCAGTCAGTGCTGCGAGTTTGTCTTTCATATATCCAGACATTGTTTCGATCAAGCGTTTTGTGGCCATGAGTAAGAGTAATCCGTTACCCCCCCTCCTTCTAGCGCCAAACTGTGGGAACCAAAATTCGCACTGTCGATTTCCGTTTAAATAAGGAAATTAGGAAAACTCTAATTTCCCAGAGGTCACGGATCTCTGCGAGAGCCAACGACAAGTGACCAAATATATGTGGAAATCGTGAAAAGATAACAAACGAGTTTAGAGAAAACAGTAGATCTTATTTCGAATCTGCGTAAGAGCGTTGCGATCATTACAAGAGATCATAAAAGCTTTGGCCGCAAAGGATATCAGAGAGTTACCTAGTTCTAGCAGCCTAAAAGCTCAAACCTAGTTGAGTCGCAGCTCGATAACAAAAGACGAAAAAGATATATAAAAGGTTTTTGATTGATTTCAGACTGAACCTTGTTAAAGGCTGCCTACGTACCCCTTTCGAGGATCAAGCCAAACGTAGTTCAATTGATAGAGCTGGACAAGAGATCGAACTGCCTGGGCGAGTTTGTCTAGTACTTGAGTGCCAGTCATAGAAACCGAACTTGTCGAGAATAAAGCCTAAAGTTTCTAAGTGCAGAGAACTCCGAGTCTAAAAGCCCCCCTGATGCTCCTCGCCAAGGACTCCTTATATACTAGCTCCAAGGTCGATTTACGCTTTTACTCTTCTGCCCTTAAGCCATCATAGCATAAAAATGGAGATATTCCATTTTTCCCGATTTTCACAATTATCTTCAAAACTTCCGTATTTATCCGCGAAAACTTGACATTTATCCTTCCTTGTGAACCAAGCGTAAACCGTGCTGTGGTTTACGGGCTTTTGGTTAAGAAATCGCAGGATGGGCCTCGAGTCGTGTTTTAGGTCCCTTTGGGCCGTCTTCCGACTCGAAGCGTTTACTACGATTTCTTTCGACAAAGAATGAACTTTCCGCGGTTTCTAATCCGCGAAGTTTGATCGATGATTTAGAATAGCGGAAAACATAGACTGAGCTCGCTACGGTCTTTGGGAGATAACATTTGAAGGTTTGACGAGAGTGCATGTACTGATGTCGTACCGATGTTCGGAAGAGCTCGGTCACTACCCAGCGACCGAACTTTGGCTCGAGCACGGTCGCTACGTAGCGACCGAGCGGGACAGACGCTCGGTCGTTACGTAGCGACCGAGCTTGGCTTGGGCTCGGTCGCTACGTAGCGACCGAGCGAGACGGACGCTCGGTCGCTACTTAGCGACCAAGCTTCGCTCGAGCTCGGTCGCTACGTAGCGACCGAGCTGTGTGCATGCTTGGTCGCCGCGTATCGATCGAGCTTGGCTTGTCCGCGGTCTGATATCCATACTCGAGTTTGTCCGCGGCCGATTTGGATACATGTCCGTTGCCTTCGGACAATCGGTATTTAGTGGTTCGATTGAGATTTGGACGATATGCTGATTTTTACGGACTTTCAGACATTGATTCCGTCGTGACCGATTTTGATCCCAACAGACACTTCTCTGTCCCACCAAGATAGAGCGTTCTCGGTCAGTTGGGCCGCGGCTAAGGCTATCTTCCTGGCCTCAGAGTAGTTGTAGTACTCGAAGATGTATTCCATGCACCTCTCCCATTCAACATAGGCGTCCGGGTTGACCTTTCCAGCAAAGGTTGGTGGGTTAAGCTTGAGGTCCTTTCCCCCTTGTCAAGGAACTTCATCCTCTCGGCGTCTCCTCCTGATTGGACTCCCATCTCCTTGGATCCGATGTTCTCGTCGACCCTCTCGTCCGGCTTGGGCAGGTCGAGGCTCTTCTCGATCGGGTGGTTCGGAATCGGAACTGTCCTCATCAGAGAACAGCCGTGTTCATCCAGGTAGGGATGGTTCCTTCTCCTAGGACGCGGATCATTGGGACGGTTCCGTTGTTCCAGTCGAGCCAGATGCTCGGTTACTGCATTCATAGTGGCCGTAAGTTGGGCTTGGCCGGCCAACAGCTGTGCATTGATGTCAGCTTGGGTTGGAACATCATCAGCATTGACATCCCTCATGTCTCTCCTGTATACAAGAAAGAAAAGAGATCAAGTGCAAAGGGAAATAGAGGATATAAAGAAAAGAAACAATCAATCAAACAAATGCAAATGATTTGTTTATTTTTTTTTAAATATGAAAATGAAATTCGAAAAGTTTAAAAAGGAAAGTTAAATTTTTTTTTTAAAGAAATATGAAATTGGAATCTAAAGTATAAATGGAAACTGAAATTTTTTTTTTTAACTTTAAAAAGAAAATCGAATCAATCAAAGGAAAACAAAAAAAAAGGAAAGTGCAAATGCAAATGCAATTTCAAAATTAAATCTGATTGAAATTTTTTTTTAAATTAAATATGATTGACAATCAAAACTAAATGCAAACTAAGCAATCTAGACAACTAGAGCAAGTAAAAATCGAATTTAATGTAAATTGGCCAATGGACCTCCCAAAAAGGAAAGCTGGTCGATCAATCTCACAAACAGATTGACTTCTCTTACTGATGCACGAAAATGATCTACAGAAACACTAGGATGAACAATCAAGAACAGCAAGAACAGCAAGAACAACTTTTATATATATATATATATATATATTTTTTTTTTTTGTAATGCAAATGAATGATTAACACAAAACCGGCAAGCAAGTTGTCTTAAGGACAAGATATAACCGATTTTTCAGGAGCCTTAAGCTCTGATACCAAATGTTGCAGGCTGAGATTCAGACTACTCAAATGGACGGACTGAGGTTCAAGAATCCGGACTGGACAGGACGGATGGATGGACGGACAGACGGCTAGGGCGCGGCTGGACGGACGCGATGGAGAGAGAGATGGCCGATCTGGTTCCTGAAACTAAAGAGTGTTATTTTTATGAGTTTTTTATGAATCAAAATGATGAACAGAAAGAAAACTAACTGATAAATGAAGAACAGAAATAGATATGACTTTTTATGGGTTTTTATATCAAATGGCCGATCTATAACTATATGTTGCAGAAATAAAATAAAAACAAGAGAGAGATAGAGATGGCTGGTGGATTCAAGTTGCTGGACTGAAGTCTCTCTCAATAAGAACAGTGGATGGAGATGGCGTGAAGGTGAGATCAGGCTTGCTGGACTGACGTCTCTCTCAAGGCCGGATCGATGGATGGAATGGAGTGAAGAATCGCCACAAGTTTGATGATGAAAACTTGAAAAGATTCAAGGTTCTTCTAGGTTGGCTTCTCACGCAAACTAGAGAGAAAAGAAGGGGTTTTGCTAGGGAAAACTATCTCATATATTTCATAAGCTAAAAAAATACAAGGCTGCTTATAGTGGGGATTAAATACCCTGCAGCTATGCCCTTCTAGGGGACTTGAAGCAAAACAACATGGACTCTCTTGGACAAGCTAAAAATCGGACAAGGCCTAAACAAGGTGGGCCGACTCTACTAGGACAAGCTAAAGCAAAGGCTAAACAAAGGCCTTGAATTATTGAACTCAAAAGAAATAAAAGACTTAAACAATTTGCCCATGAGTTCTTGAATTGAAATTAAAAGAAGAACCAACACAAACCAGAAACAATAAACCGGTTAGAAATCATAATTGAAATCTTACCTGCTTACCTTAAATGGATTGGACGGATTACTCAGAACCGGCTGAGTTTGGGGAAGCATCTGAACCGAGATCACATGTAGAGATGGTTAGGCCGGTTCGGTTCTGGCCGAGTGATCTGAATTGGAGTGGACCGGCTTGATCTTGAACCTCCATTGAACCGGCTGGATCTTGAATCTTCAATTGGACCATTTCTTCAATCAGCAACTCTTCATCTTGATCAAGGATTTGTTGGACAGCTTTGGAAAATCCAAGTCTTATGGCCTTGGCTCCACTCCGGGTAGTCGGACCACTAGTAACCACGGGAACCTCTACTTGGATGGCCGCATCACAAAAGGCCCAGAGTTTCTAGTCGTTGACCGTCCTGCATCTTACAACGTTATCATGGGGACACCATGGTTGAACGCCATGCGTGCAATCCCATCAACATACCATCTTTGCCTCAAGTTCCCGACCCCTAACGGAGTGGAGGTAATATGGGGAAATCCGAGAGTATCACAGGTTTGTTTCACCGCCGAACTAAAACGAAAAAGACCGGTCCTCGAGATCACTCCTAGAAAAGTGGAGAAAAAGATCTCCAACGAAGATAAGCGAAGTCGGGATTCAGCGGAACTCTTCTGGCAATCTCGTAACATCGCGGCCTTGGATGAAAAACGCGAGCCAACTTGCAAACCCGTGGGAGCAATCTGTCTCGACGAAGCATTCCTGGAATGCTGCGTCGAGATCGGAGCCAATCTCCGCGAGCCTTTGAGGACAGAACTCGTAACCTGTCTTAAAAAGAATCTCAATACTTTCGCATGGGCCGCGGAAGATATGCCGGGGATTGACATTAACGTAACGTGTCACGAGCTGAATATCGACCCAACGTTCAAACCTGTCAAACAAAAAAGACGGAAGCTAGGACCCGAACGTGCTTCCGCAGTAAACGACGAGGTCGAAAAATTGCTCAAAGTCGGGTCGATAACAGAAGTAAGATACCCAGACTGGCTCGCCAACCCTGTAGTAGTCAAAAAGAAAAACGGGAAATGGCGAGTTTGTGTGGATTACCGACCTGAACAAAGCATGTCCAAAGGATAGTTTCCCTCTACCGCATATCGATCGATTGGTAGAAGCAACAGCGGGCAACGAGCTTCTATCCTTCATGGACGCCTTCTCAGGTTATAATCAAATTAGGATGAATCCCGACGATCGCGAGAAGACTGCATTCATTACCGATCGTGGAACCTATTGCTATAAGGTAATGCCCTTCGGCCTCAAAAACGCTGGCGCAACTTACCAACGACTCGTGAACCGAATGTTCTCCAAACAACTCGGAAAAACAATGGAGGTTTATATCGACGACATGCTCGTCAAATCCCTCCAAGCAAATGATCACGTGTCGCATCTCGAGGAATGTTTTGCTCAGTTAAATTCCCATAACATGAAGCTCAACCCGACAAAATGTAGATTTGCTGTAGCATCAGGGGAATTCCTCGGCTACCTGGTCACATTTCACAGCATCGAAGCAAATCCAAAACAGATCAACGCATTGATCGAGATGGCTTCTCCAAAGAATAAGCGGGAAGTCCAAAGGCTGACCGGCAGGATCGCAGCACTTAACCGATTCATTTCGCGATCAACAGACAAGTGCCTGCCCATCTATGATGTCTTGCGAGGAAATAAAAAATTCGAATGGTCGGAAGAATGCGAAAACGCCTTCCAACAGCTGAAGCATTGTTTAGTTACTCCTCCAGTCCTTGCAAAACCCATGGAAAGAGAGCCTTTATTCTTACACATCGTTGTGTCAGCAACGGCCGTGAGCGGAGTCCTGATCAGGGAAAAACGCGAGGAGCATAAACCTATTTTCTACATAAGCAAAACCTTGCTGGATGCGAGTCTAGGTACCCATTAATGGAGAAATTAGCATGCGCAGTCGTAACATCGGCCCGAAAACTAAGACCATATTTCCAATCCCACACGATCGTCATCCTCACGACCTTTCCCATACGGAAAATTCTGCATAGCCCAAGTCAGTCGGGCCGACTGGCCAAGTGGGCAGTCGAATTGAGCGAGTACGATATCGAGTACCGACCAAGGACGAGCGCAAAATCACAAGTGCTCGCAGACTTCTTGGTCGAATTACAAACGGCGACAATAACTAACGAGGAACCAAATTCCACCTGGCTCCTCCACATCGACGGATCCTCATCCAAGCAAGGATCGGGTATCGGAATCCGTCTCACGTCTTCTACAAGCGAGATCTTGGAACAATCGTTCAGGCTGGAATTCCATGCCTCAAACAACAAAGCTGAATACGAAGCACTCATCGCAGGGCTACACTTGGCTCATGGCTTAAAGATACGTAACCTCCACGCTTACTGCGACTCCCAGTTAGTGGCCAGTCAATTCAGCGGAGAGTATGAAGCCAGAGACGAACGGATGGACGCATACCTCAAACTGGTCCAAGGTCTAGCTCAAGACTTTGACTGATTTTCCCTTACGTGAATACCCCATTCCGAGAACGTCCAGGTAGACGCCCTCGCGGCCCTAGCATCAAGTTCCGACCCAGGACTTAAAAGGGTAATTCCAATCGAGTTCATCGAACATCCGAGCATCGGACCACCAATCGTCGTCAATCTCATAGAAAGTCAAGATGACGAGGAAGAAGAAGTTACGATTCAATCACCATCGGAGCAATCTGATTACGGCTGCGATACCCCATGGATCCAGACGATTCGAGACTACATTATGGACGGGCGACTGCCCGCCAAAAAATGGGCAGCCCGCAAAGTCCGAACATAGGCCGCACGCTACGTGACAGTGGACGGCGAAATTTACAAATGGAGATTCTCCGAACCACTCATGACGTGTCTGGAAGGGGAAAAAGCGAGAAGAGTAATGGAAGAAGTACATTGTGGCTCCTGCAGCAACCATTCCGGTGGAAGATCACTAGCCGTGAAAATCAAACGCCATGGATACTACAGGCCAACAATGATCGGAGATTGCGAGAAATTCGCACGGAAATGCGAAAAATACCAAAGGCATGCACCAACCATCCGACAACCAGCCGAAGTTCTTTCCTCCATCACATCGCCCTACCCCTTTATGCGCTGGGCCATGGATATTGTCGGACCTCTTCATAATTCAAAGCAAAAGCGTTTCCTTCTGGTCCTCACCGATTTTTTCTCAAAATGGGTAGAGGCGGACTTGTACGCAAGTATAAAAGATGTCCAAGTCGAAAACTTCGTATGGAAAAACATCATCTGTAGGCATGGAGTTCCTTACGAGATCGTAACCGATAACATGTCTCAGTTCATCTCCACCCGGTTCGAGGCATTCTGCGAAAAATGGAAGATACGGCTCAACAAGTCAACTCCCAGATATCCGCAGTGCAACGGACAAGCTGAAACAATCAACAAGACCATTCTCGACGGACTGAAAAAACGCTTAGAGGCCAAAAAAGGCAGGTGGGCAGACGAACTCGAGGGAGTCCTCTGGTCTCACCGTACCACCCCAAGGCGAGCAACAGGAGAAACTCCTTTCGCTCTGGTATACGGCACGGAATGCATGATTCCCGCGGAAGTAGAATTCCCCGGCGTCCGAAGAAGGTTACTACCCGAATAGGAAGAACTCAACGATGCCATGCTCCTGGATGATCTCGATCTCATTAACGAGCGCCAAGATCGAGCGCTTATCCGAATCCAGAATTACCAACATGCCGCTGCAAAGTACTATAATTCCAACGTACGAAATCGTAGATTTATTCAAGGAGATCTGGTCCTTCGCAAAGTTTTCCAAAACACCGCTGAACGAAACGCGGGAAAACTTGGAGCAAACTGGGAAGGCGTTGCTTCAAAGGTGCCATTGGGATCGCCTCACTACCTGTTTCGGAAGCCGTTCCAAAGGAAGCAATAGGTGATGAGAATGGATCAGCAAACAGACGGCAAGGCCTTACGCGACCACCCATGAACGAAGCAGGAGCCTGGAAAAAGGAAGTCGGATATTTCCAAATCTTCAGAAGAATTCCTTGCGACCGGACTGAAAAAAGGAAAGATGCCACACTTCCGCTTTCCTCCACAATCTATCAGACCCCCGAAGTAAATATCTGCTCCGGTCTCACCATTTCCAGAAAGGCAGAAGAAACTAATATTAGACATCAACTGAACACGAAGGAACCTGTCCTTACCTGGGTTCAGAATGAGTTCCGACTTGAGTGGAACCTAGGCTAACAAGACTAGCGGAACAAGGTCCTGCCTAAAGGGAGCCTGCTGAGAATGAGCAACCCCGGTTGACTTGAGTGCACAGGTTATTCCCCGACTTCGATGACAATCGAGAAATAAGGGGCAAACTGTTGGGGAAAAATATCCCGGTATTATTTCTCCCAGCCTCCGGGCAGGACTCAGATCCCCGGGTCCCAAGTAAACGGGTTCCTCGGGTCCCCCCTAGAGGGAACCCTGGGCTCGGTTCTTGCACCCTGCTCCCTTCCAAGAAATGGAAAACTTCCGACAAGGAGAACCTTCCATATTTCCAAATATGGAAGAGTTTAACCTAATGAAACCAACTTCTTGAGAGTTACAACAGCCCTCAAGCATGGGGAGACCTATTGTACTTGGAGATTATACTTAGGCGGCTAGGTTTAGGGTTCATACGAATATACTTGTAATCATTGCTTGTTCTATGTAATAAATATCTCTTCAAGTCTATATTTTCCTCAATCTCTCTAAATCCCCACGAAACACTCTTAAATCTACTCAACAAATCAACTTATCCATCGTTCTGTGGTACTCGAAAAGAGCCTACACAAAAATCCCCTAACATGGAGATAACCTAGTTGATTCTTGGTACCGGAGTAGATCTCCTGGACATGTTGTTTGCACGAGCAGTAATTTCCATGCCAAATAAAGAAGGTGGAAACATTGGTTGAACTCTGTCGTTAATTCTTGGCCACTCTCAACTATGTAGTAATGACATCTGCCCCTCGGAGCTAAGCCACCATCAAAACTGGGATGACCTTGCGTCGTGCTTTCATGGAACCCAGAGGATCCTAGGCATGCTCTTCCAAAATCTAGAGGTTTAGAGATACATATTTCTGAAACCCATAGGTTCGAGGATGTGATCGGAGGTTGTATAGACTTTCATCCAGGAACCCGGAGGCTTGATGGGCCTTAGTCAAGGAACCCCTTGCTTGCATGGACCTTAGTCCAGGAACCCTTAGGTTATAAGGATTTTCGTCCGGGAACCTGATGGTTGTGTGGACCTTCAAAGAGACCTTCCCGTATATCTTTTCGACTCTAACTCGTCTTCGTCGGGTAGACTCTCGTTGATTGCTAGGTAAGATTTTTGGAGCAGTGTCTTCCTTTGCGTCGTCCAGCTATCCATTGGGAAGTCTTAAAGACGGAACAAGATGTGTTAGACTCGTGAACCTGGAGTATAGGGATAGGTTACTCGTGAATTTTTCTGAAGAGATAGCAGGTCTCTCTTAGGGACCCGGAGATTTAATGGCAGTATCCGGGGATCAAACGGAACCTTGGTACTGTTCCACCTTCCGTAGATAGGTTACTCGTGAATTTTTCTGAAGAGATAGCAGGTCTCTCTTAGGGACCCGGAGATTTAATGGCAGTATCCTGGGATCGAACGGAACCTTGGTACTGTTTCAGAATCCGGAGATGTTGTTGGGACCCGAAGGTCGTTTCTGGAGCCCGGAGGCTGCCATAGACCCAGAGATCGCCTTTAGAACCCGGAGGTCGAGTTAGAACCCAGATGTCGATGAAGAACCCGGAGGTTCCTCTAGTCCATGAGGTCGTATTTAGGACCCTGAGGTCGTTTTGGGACCCAGAGGTCGATTGGGAACCCGAAGGTTTCTCTTGACCCTGAGGTTGTTTAGGGACCCGGAGGTTCTTCTAGACCCTGAGGTCGTATTAAGGACCCTGAGGTTGTTTTGGAACCCGGAGGTCGATTGGGAACCCGTAGGTTCCTCTCGACCCTGAGGTCATTTAGGGACCCGGAGGACGATTGGGAACCCGGAGGTTCTTCTAGACCCTGACGTCGTATTTAGGACCCTGAAGTCGTTTTGAACCCGGAGGTTGCTTCTTGACTCATAGGTCGTTTGGAAACCCGGAGGTTCCTTCAGACCCTGAGGTCGTTGTTGGGCCCGAGGGTTATAAAGAACCTGGAGGTTTACCTTTTCCAGGTCCTAAAGAAATTTGTTCAGGACCCAGAGACTGCATGAGGACCCAAAATTTCTTAATAACCGAGGGGTATTTGATTTGTATTTTAAGGGACCGTATTATGCCATCCTAGGTGAGGCCACTACCGGTACCCGTTGGGATTTTGCATTTTACCGCTCGAAAGCTGGTCACTATTGAGTTCCCGTGCTGCATGCTGCTTTATGCAGAAAGCCACTATCAGACTTAGGGGTGCTGGTTATGGATTCGGAAACCCAAGTGCCAGGCTTGCGCTGCTTTCCACGTCTGGAGAAGCAGGAATTTATGTATTTCTCCCTTTACGTGGCAGTACTTATGCAATATGCAAACTCCCTCAATTAACCCGGAGGTGTCACTGTAAGGCCCGTTCCCGGCTCTTAAGCCCAACCATGAACTGCGGCCTTAACATCCATAGTTAGATAATTGACATACTCAAATAAATTCCCAGATAAATTCGGCCCTTAAGAACTAGGATCTGTCCAGATTGGACATACTCAAATAAATTCCCAAAAACTAAATAAAATTCATGACAATTCATGATAATTCCCAACTAAGAGATTCCCACAGTCAGATCTCAACAAAACCGACCAGAGATGTGAGATCCGACAATAGATCAGTCCGGCCAATGCCTAGGACTTTATCCCTAAACCGGCCATGGCCTTGGTCCAGTGTTCCCTGTCTGAATCAATCCAATAACATCACAAAATACTATAGAACAGGCGATCCAGAAGAAGTAAAGAGAATGGGTGCATCCGCCAAGAGAACCGGTCACAAGGCCGCACGGATCATCCGCAGGCCCGGGGCTGTTCCTTGCAGTCTACACCACTAACCTTAGGCATTATCTCCCCTGGAGGCAAGTCCTTCTCCTTCTCCTTCTCCTTGTCCTTCTGTCTGGTATCCATCTTCATGGCCTGGCCTTCCCACGATCAGAACACGCCGGCAAGACAACACCACCACATACGGTTCTCTTCTCTAACCGCCGGTCTCTCTCTCTCTCTCTTTATCTTTCTGATATGATTTTGGCAGAGCTTTGCCTAAAGAATTTCGTGCCATTTTATGTGCGTGGGACTCTATTTATAGAGAAAACCAGCCCCAAAAGTTAGAGAGAAAGGGCGCAAAACTGCCCCTTTTTTGCACCTTTTCCGGAGTAACCGCCCAACTGCTCTTCCCTTCCTTTGGGCTGTCCGCAAATCAGGCCCAGAACATCATCCTGAGTCCCTTGTCCAAGACCAAGACCCACGGACCCTTGGTGGTTCAGACCAAGACCCCACTGGCCCATAACCGCCCATGACCCGGCCACACCGGCCCGGACCATAACACTCCACCGAGCTGAGTTGAGGTGGCCACTACGTGGCCTGAGCTGAGTGAGCTAGTCTATCAGTTCCAGTGAGCTATCCAAGACTGAGTGAGCTGATTCCACACTGTCCCTAGCTGGTTTGAGCTTGATCTTGACCATGTCCAGCTAATAGATCACTCGGCCAGTTCTCCTAAGCTTCCCTCCAATCCATCCTGGTTAAGTCTCAGCTCCCTGATGCCCTTAACCTTGTTACTGAGCCATGATACGCTTGTCCTGAGGTCAAATGACCTGACTGGTGCGTCTCCCCGCACCATGGCTCGTCCCAACAATCCTATCTAGGATCAGGGATGCTACAGTCACAGTACTCTATGCCTATACCGGGGTTATAGGTAGTTTTGACAAGCATACTCAGGGTTTAATGACCTGACTAGTGCGTCTCCCCGCACCATGGCTCGTCCCAACGATCCTATCTAGGATCAGGGATGCTACAGTCACAGTACTCTATGCCTATACCGGGGTTATAGGTAGTTTTGACAAGCATACTCAGGTTGATCAGACCTATTCCTGCCTTAAGTCTCATACCCATTGTTATTGTCGCTCCCTGTACAAATTTGAATACAGTACATTGCGTTTGTGTAAGAGTTTGGAAATTTTTTACCTTTCATTTTTACCTGGTGTTAAGGATAGGAGTAGAGGTCGGAGCCGGAGCTTCATAGTCGGAGTCGGAGTCGGAACTTCTTCATGCGGGTGTATGGATACCAGGGTCCTGCCCATAAACAAGAATACTATTTTCCAAAATTATTAACTCCCAATAGTTTGCCCCTTATCTTTCGATTTCATGGGTGAAGTCGGGAGATAACAAGTGTAGTTTCGCCAACCGGAGTCGTTCCATCTCAGCATGCTTATAGTGGACAGTACGCTGCTTCCCTTTTTCTGATTTCTTCTTATTTCTGGACCGTGTTAGAACCTGGAGGAGAGTCGTTTTTTCAGATGGTAGACCGGGGTCTTGATGAGTACTTCCAGGTTCTGGACCTGTTTGAAGGTGATCTTGTAGGATTCGGGACCTTGATCTTGTATTTCAGTGGACGACAAGATTTGCTTACCGCTCTTGTAACCCACGTAGGTTTCTCCCAGTGATGTACGTTTCGGCGGAGATGGACTTGCTGATGCTTCAGTAAGCTTTGACATTCGTCAGCTGGATACATGGTTCTTAGACCTGTAACAGGACCTTGGAGGAATGGAGATCTTTGTTGAGGCGTGGAGGATACTTCTCTTGGAAGACCGGTAGATTTATCCTTGAGAACCTGGAGGCTCCTTGGAACTAGTGCTCTGTGCTCTGGCACATGAGGATCTTTAGATATTCTATTTTTGTCGATGTCGTTCAGTAACTTCTTCTGGCTGCTCTCTGCTCCCTCTTGGGTGAGCCACTCTCAGCGTTTCTTGGACGTCACTAAATGTTGTAGGCACGGGTCAGGATAGTCGGACGGTACGGACTGATGGCCGTTCTCCGGTTCAGTCTTGGCTCGGCTGGACGGTTCCAGTCGGGGTCTTCTCTTATATATGAACAAAAAGATAGATAAAAGGGTGGTTTGAAGGATAGATATAAAAAGAAGAATGGCGGATGGGATCTGTTGCTGGACGTGTGTCTCTCTCAACAAGATCAAAGGGTAGATAAAAAGAGAAGAATGGCGGATGGGATCTGTTGCTGGACGTGTGTCTCTCTCAACAAGATCAAAGGGTGGTTTGAAGGATAGATATGGATCCGGCTCTTGCTGGACGTATGTCTCTTTCAAGATCGGACAAGGGATGGAATGGATCGAAGGACTCCACAAAGAACAATGGATCGGCTCTTTGGATTTCACCTCCATGTCAGACGGCTTCTCTCTTTGATATGAAAGACTTAGGGTTTCTTTGCTAAAGCAAAACGATTTTCATAAAAGACTTAGCCAAAAATCGGCACATTACAAGGGTTTAAATAGTTGTTCCTCAATGGACTCTAAAAGATAAAAGGCCTAGACAAATGGCCAAAGTCTTAACCGAAATAAATTAAAGAAAACAATAGACCGGTCGCGGCTTGAGATGTCTGTATCAGAACTCATCAAAACCTTTTGGGAAAACCCAGTGGGACAAAACCCGATGAAGGAAAAAGAGTACAACACATACTACTTCTGATGGACGGCTAGATCTCTGAACCGGGAGCAAGTTGGTTGGATGGATTGAGGATGAAGGTGGAAATGGTCAGGCCGACTTCATTCTGGTCGATGGAGGAGAACTGGCTCGAATGGAAGGAGTCTGGAACCTCTAATCCTCTAATGGTTCTCTGGTGTCTTCAAGCTTTAAGTCGGCCAACTCCTGGACAGCTTTGGCAAATCCTGCTCTTATAACCCTTGAGCCGGACCTTGTGGTAGGACCTTTCCTAGATGATGGTAACCTCAGTCGTGGGTACTACAACACTAAATGACCCGTCGCTTTGCCTTGAATCCTCCCTTTAGTGGGCAAGCCAACAAGATTTGTTGACGCATGTTTGCCCCTTAGGTTGAGTGTTAACTCGTTTGCCCTCATCTTTTCTCTCAGTTATCTCTTTCGTAGAAGTTCAGGAAGGTACGTGCCTTGGACCTACTTCCTTGTAGACTGGCGTGTTCTTGACTCCTTCACTGGGAACTTCCGTTTCTTACAACTTGTCAAGGGGTGCAGCCTTGGAGACTTGGAGAGGCACGGATCCTGAGTTTCCCCAGGAGTTTATAGGGGGAAAAGGCCTTAATTTCCTTTATAGGTATATCAGGGTTTATTGCCGGGAAAAGCGGTAGTAAGGTGGTCGGAGGAACATCGTAAGGTGCTGCTCTTCGCGAATCCCAGCATACCCCTGGTTGGGATGGGTAGGCCCACCACTTCACTTTCACTTAGGCCCGGGCCAAGTCAGTGGGGGACCCTGTCGGGCTCCTGCCCCCCCAAAAAAAACAAACTGTACGTGAGAGTTTCCCTTCATACGGCTCGAATCATTCTCAGATGCCTCCCCGGGCATCCTTTCCTTCTTTGTTGAGTTGGTTCACGCGCGCGCAAACGAGCACCAGCCGCAACAGCAGGAAACTATGACCAATAGAGTCAGACACTTAGCTACATCCGCACGCAAAAGGAATGTGGTTCTGGTTGAGACTTTCTTTCCGGGGCGCGGGACGTTCGCGGAGTCCGTTCCTTCCGTACCACCACAAGACTGGTCGTTCTTGGGCTTAACAGCCCCCTAATCATAAGGGATAGGGGAAAGGTAGCCGGGCCTATCATATCAAAAGGGTTGTAGAAAGAGAACCCGGCCCCCTATTTCATTCGACGTTCCGGGGCAGGAAAAAAACCATTCGACCGACTTTAGTTTTGGGTAACAAGAAAGAAGGCGAGTTGATCTGCTTTGATCAAGGAAAAAGCCCAGTCAGCCACCAACTCGGTGCAGGTCACGTGACCTACAGCTCGGCCTTCGCTTTTTGAGGCTTCCTCTACCCGCATCTCTAAGTGCTCGCAGCACTTCCATATGGAGAAAGATAGGCTTACCATGTTCCATCAATAGCACCTAATCTATGCCGGTTTTGGCGGACCGTGCTCCACCCCGGTGAACTCGCGCGGTTCCGACGTGCCCAGAGGCCAGAGGCGAAATCCGTTCACGGTCTGTAGGACCAACACCATTCAAAGGTGGGTGGCTCCCCCCGCCTAGAACAGTCATCTTTGACTGGGCTTACACACATTCGCTCACTTACGCTGTCCCCCCTCAGCTCACCCTAGCCCCGGGCCTTTTGCTCTTCTAACGTAAGCTCCAAGGCTTCACACCAAGTCTTCACTTACATAATATGCATGCTTAAGTAGAGTCAGGCGGAACCATTGTTGCCTGATGGGAACTTCCCCCATATTGCTATCAATGTCTTCATGTCGCACGACCTCTTAACATTACACCACTGAATCCCCAATCCTTTGCTTGCTGTGCAGTGACAGTACCAATATCCACTAATCGTTGTTTCCAGATACGGTTGCCGGTTGACATCTCTTCTAATTCATCGATACGAGAAGCAAATTGTTGTGTGAAGGAATCAATATCTCGACATAAGCCAAGAGGCAGATCTTGTGCCACTCCACCTGGTCGTATGAAACTGGCATGCATCCTGGCTCCCGAGACTCTTTCATAGAATTCCAACAATTTCTCCCGCTCCTCAAAAGCCCACAGGAACGGAGTTAATGCTCCCACATCCATAGCATGAGTAGTTAAAGCAAGTGAATGATTTGAAATTCGAGTTATTTCACGGAATAACACTCGTATATATTGAGCTCGTAATGGTACCTCGCAATTCAAAAGTTTCTCTACAGCTGAAGAATGAGCGTGTTCTTGGGCCATCATAGAAACATAGATAGGGTCGAAAACGGAACGAAAAACGAAACTTTACGACAGCTTTTTCGTACACGTTCACTTGCATCACATACACAAGTGCTCTCTGAACCGTGCAATAAGGTCACCCATAACACGGCTCTCCCACTTGAGTTATTTTAGCCCCAGGCCATGCTATTCAATGATATTGGAAAAATGGCAGCGTAACGTAAGAACTAGTATTGAAAGCTAGTCCCCTTTTGAGGGAGGGAAAGCCTTTCAATAGAAGCCCTACTTCCCGAGGTATTTCTTACTCGACTGAAAGGAGAGGAACGCCTCATCACTTCAATTGTTGCGCAAACCAATTTCTTTCTTAGTCACCGGGCGGAGCGCGCTTTTGGTACTTTGCTTATAGCTTTTTAGGTTATGCAATAGAAGGGAGGCAACGCTCTGGGCTTGCAGAAATGAATGGATCAGAAAGAGGGGGGGGGCTGGATTCAATTTCCAGGCCGGGCGGGAGGTGAAGACCATAAGAGAAGATTGCCCTCCCGGCAAGGCGTTCCTCGGCGTTCCTCGGCGCTGTCATCTATCTCGACCCATTCCCTGATTTTCTCTGTATGAGGACCTCCTTCCCTTCTGCCCACTCTCCGTTCACACAGTTCTCAAAGCAGAGGAGGAAGGGTGGGCAGAAGGTACCACGAGCCCTCTGTCCCACACATCTATCCAGAAGCAAGTGTAGTTCACCGGTTCCACCGAATGCTCCTATCTCTCGGCAAAGATTGTGTGAGTGTGCAGTTATGCTTCGGATGCTTCGCAATAGATCGACCCAGTTCCCGTTCTTTTCCGGTGCACTCGCTTTATATCTCCGATACACAGGGAAGGACGCGGTGGGAAGGGGTTCCTTCGCCCTAGCCTCTGTCCGGCCGATCATTCCGCTGGCATCTTGCATTCACGCCTCCGTTTGACTGCCGCTCGGGGATGTAGTTGTAGATACGTTAGTCAACGTGGGTCGTTGGCTCCACCTGTTCTCTCCTTCTACGACATGCTGTTGTTGTCGCCATATTCCATATGTCACTTAGTCATCTCTGCCTCGCTGCGGGTCAGCACCTCCGAAAGAAACGGAGGACTTCATTCAGTGACTCCGCGATCGCCCTCTGAACGATCAGAATAAGGTAAAGCTTGAAGATAAGTTTTGTACTCTATTAATTTCTCAGTCCCTCTAGTCGGGTGGGCGCCGGCCGGTCTTTCGGCCAGATCCCCCTAAAAACCGTACGTGCGGGTCTCCCCGCATGCGGCTCACGCCATTCGAGGTGGCCCAGCCCAGCATTCATTCGCAAATCCTGTAGTGAAATTGAGACTGCTCGACCTCGGAAGCTAATTCGCGTGTAGGCAGCGCTGTCTGTCGTATGGTTGACTTTATCATCTATTCATTGAATAATTGACTTTCTTACATTTTATATATAGGCTCGCTCCCTATTTTTCCAAGAATTCATTCACTTCCCTTAACTTCATAGGGCTTTCTATAAGAGGGGTTCCTCCTTCCATTTCCGTCAAATGACCCGGCCTCCCCTGGCTCTTCCACCGTCCGGGATCCCTTTCCCCCTATGCTCACCCGGCGCAGGCCTACCACGCTTCGCGCCTGCGGCGTTTTCGCCAGACGGTCTTTGCCTGTAGTGCCATCCTCCCCGCTGGCTGTATGGGAATTTCTCTCCTCTCCTTTCAGTCGAGTTGCTAAAGCCCCTCGACGCTGCCTTCTGTTAGGCTATAGATTACAGGAACAAATGTAGTTGAATGAGACAGCAGGCGGGTTACACGTTCCACTACGCCGAGATGTGAGGTGCAGGTGATGATGATCACCCCGGGGTATGCGCTAGCGCCCTTGACAGGCACTCCAGGACCCGCCAACGCTCATGAAACCCGGGTCGGGCGGTCCTCCATTCATCCGACCAGAGGTGTGGATAACGAGGCCACCTTCACAACCTTCTCCCCTCTGTCCCTATGTTGTAGTAAGGTAGGGCGGTTCGCTTGAGTTGCTCAACCGCCCCTCTCTAGACAAGTGCTCGAGTCATGCTTACGCCCTCTCCTTTCAGTCGAGTGACTTCGCCCCTTAGCCCGGTGCTCATGACCCGCTACGGAACCTCCACCGTGCCGGGGGACCAAGCAGGGCATAGCTAGCGGCATAGGAGCCGACTCGGCGTCAGCGGCTTCGTGCCGCACTGGAGTGATCCAATATGTGGTTCCGCACGTTCCACCACTTCTCCGTTCATTTCCAATACTAATCGTGAAACACCATGAGCAGCAGGATGTTGAGGTCCAAAATTCGAAGTAAAATTTTTGATTTGCCTTTTCCTAGTCGTCATGGGAAAGAAAGGCAGAAATCTGAAAGAGATGATTCCCTGAGATCTTGTCCAATACCACTTGTACCAGAAATGCATCTCCTTCGACGACCCTTCCACCCTAGTCCCCCTCCCCTTACGCTTGCTTGGACCCCGCCCCACCAGCTTTTTTTTACACAGGACTACTACTTTACAATCTAATTTGATTGAAAGCTCTCAATCAAATTAGAGATCTCCCGCCATATTGGACTTTTTGTTTTTCCAATACAGTCGAGGACTCTTTTAAGATGACTTAAACGGCTCCCATTTGAGGGGAAGCTGTTCAGATCCCCGAAGTAGGCTTAAATACCTATGTGAATATCGGAATCTTCCTTTATCCGAAGGCGCTAAAGCCCTCTTTATATAAAGAGAGGGCTTTATCAACAATGCTTTCTATCTTTTTAGAGCATAAGTTGAAATGGCCTTCTGTTAACCGCCACTCCTTAGATGAAATCATATCCTTCAAAATCTTCTTTTCATTTTCTATTTGCTGCTTGTCGAGAGTTTGGAAAATCTCATCTTGAGATATTTAGCTTTCGACCACGGGAAAAGAAGCTGAAATAGTAGGAGTTTACCTTATAGCAGGACACTCGCCCGTTGACAACTCTTTCTTAGGTTACTAATCGGTGACTTGCTTCGCCCAGGGGAATTCTATACTGTTTCATCCCTGTTGGTTCAGGCCTCCTCTTCCATCCCGTGTTTTACTTACATTCAAATTGAGTGCTTTTTTTTTTGTCTCCACTTGAGTCTTAGTTACTGGTAGCAATTTCATGACATTGCCCCACTGTAACTGGACAGCCAAATCGTACATCCTAAATATTATCCCGTACCTGAACGAATCATCCATGTTCGCAGGTCGGTAATATGTACGGATAAAGATCGGCACATCCATAAAGACTTCAAGCTCTATACTGGCACTAAGCCTTAGCATACAATTCCATCTTTGATACTCCAGATAAAGCTTCATCCACCCATGGTACAGAGTGTATTCATTGAATACTTCCATACCTGGATAGGCAACACCTCACTAGGAGGAAGTCTCGACTGAAAGAAGAGGAGGAAGGATAGGATCTTTCGGAGTATAGTGCTCCAAAAGAGTCCAAATTATCCTACCCTCCACATGAGGGTGCAATGGAGCACCTAACACCGTGGATAACCCAATACGCAAGCTACTTTTATTTGAGTGCGCATGGATCCTCATCACCATCAGCCTCTTCATAAAACGTTTGTGTCGAAGAGACGAAGGTTCCCGCGGTTCAGAATGAGCTTCTGCGCCGGGAAGCCCCCGAATCTTACTCAGTGGGCATCATAAAGAGCTCTAAAGGGGTGTGAGAGGACCGGAAAATAATGAGTCAAGCCTGAAAAGAAAGTCGAACCGCGAAGGCAAGTATCCTCGCCCCCGCGATGGGAACTTTCAATAAAGCACAGTAGAGTGCTTTACCTACCAGAGGTATCTATAGAATGAAAGAATCATTTTATGCTTCCTTGGCCATGTACAACATGGATTAGCATTATGTCATTCCTACAATTCCTACAAGTGATCCACCTTCCAGTATTTGAAGGAGAGGACTTCGATATATTATATAATATGTTTCTTTCCATTCCTCGTGAGCCACTTATTTCTCCGAAACAAGAGATCAAAGTGATTTTCCTCCTTTTTCCCAATAAGTCGACGGCCTTACACCATTGGGATACTTCGAATAAACTAGCATACATATAGGATACACCAGTGCTAAAACCTTTTCTCAAGAGATCTTCCAAACTGTTGGGGTCCTTGCTCTGGATGGTCTTCCCCCGGTGTGAAAGCAGTTGGTTCCGTAGTTTTAGAATTCTGCTGATCCCAAGTACTCCATCTCCATCATTGCATATGAAAATATAGAAAGTAAAGAAGAAAAGGCATAACCAGAAGAATTGTGAAAAATAAGTGAATTTATCCAGTTGAGGCATGATTAGATTAATTGATTTCAACAAAATGATTCCCTCCAGACAGCTTCACTCCGTCAAGCCTCTAGGAGTAGTGAAGAACTATAGAAAGTTGTGGTTGGTTGTTGACCAACAAAAGCATGGGAGAAAACCAAGAACAGGGGGCATAGAGATTTCTTCTCTTATGAGATTGATAGTTTGATCGCGGGGGCGGCCCGGCAGGCTAGCGATCAGAAAAGAAAATCGATTCTATATACGTTATGGTATGGAAAAAGATCTGACTTCCATTTCTTCAGTAGGGGAGAAAGAGTCTTTCTTGGTTGACTGCCGGGAAGCTTTACTTGGTCTCAAACTCAAAGGCTTGGCTAGAAGGCAGAACTCTTTCTTAAGTGGCCACAAGCAAGCCCAGAAGAATCGAATCATCGCCCAAAAGCAAGGGAGAGAAGGGTTCAGAACCTGTAACGGGTAGCCGAGGGACCGTCAGCTTTCTTTGCTTTGCTAATTGATGCTTTGCTAAAAAGGAGTGAGAAAGAGAACGACGGAAAGGAGTGTGCTGAGTCAGCAATGAAGTTTTGGGCAGATCTCGAAGATCCTTCTCCTCTATCGGCTACTTAGTTCCTTCGCCTAATCACCACAGAAAGCTTTGACAAGAACAAGGAACACGAAAGGAGGAGAGTGCCCTTTCGCTCCTTAAGGTAGAAGAAGAATCCTCGAAATAATGGACAGACTACAAGAAGTCACACCCAAAGGCGGATGGGATCTTTCTGTCGAGGCCCAATTCCTATCTTAAGCGTTACGGGAACCCCTATGTTATGCAAGAAAACAGTATTGAAAAAAAAGACAGGCTGGGCTTGGTCTCGATAGAGCGAGCGAGGTTTATGGTTCTGCAATCAGCTGAAACTAGAGTTGCGCTCTAAAACGAAGGAATGGAGAGGGCAAGCGGAGTCGTACGTTAGATTGAAAATTGTACCTGACACCCGGCTTATGGGCCCTCGGATCTTTCGAAACGCAGTGCGCTGCATTGACGAGGTTACTCTTTTAGTCTCGTTACGCTTTCTAATCTCAATCGAAGCCAACTCTGACAAATTTCAGGTTTACACTGCTAGATCATATATTGAAGAACCCTACCTACCAAAAAAAGGCCCTGGGGAGCATGCCACCCTAAACCCACTCACTCCCATTCTCCTCAGTCTCCCGGAGACCTACTTACTACATCTCGACCGGGGGCCTCTCCAGTCTTTGCTTAAGAACTTTTCTATCTATAGAAGGATTCAATCCAGCCGCAGGTTCCCCTACGGCTACCTTGTTACGACTTCACCCCAGTCGAAGATCCCACCGTGATATGTCAGTCTAGATAATGCCGGGCATTTACCTGATGGTTACCCAAACCCCGGAGCTCTTCAATGAAAGAGTTCCATCTTTCACAGCGAGCTGTTCCGAAGTTGCGTCTGAGCACCGTGAAATGCCTCTTACGGTCATCGATATCGTGCTCCCAGTCGTCATGGAGAGCCAACTGGAGAGCACGCTTGACATCCTCTGCATCCTCGAGAGTTATGCCAAGTTGATGCAAGAGGTTGTGGGCTTTGCGTATCATGGCGGCCTCCTCATTCTCGCAGGCCGCCATAATCCTTTCGATCTCCGCAGAGATGCGGGCGTGCTCTTGCGCCCTAGCCTCCCTTTCCCCAGCTGGTTGATCTAGGTGATTCTGCTGTTGAGCTGCTGGGGCAGCGGTGGGTTGGGGGGCGGGAAAGGCATTGGATGGCCCAGCCTGTTCCCTCTGAATCGGTTGATTGACCGACGAGCTACGCCCGGAACTGGCCGAATCTTCTAGCATGTCGGAAGTATACGTAAACCACTGAGAAGAGGCCTCGGTTTGGTGATTCACTACCTCCCCAGACGAACCCGTCACAGCATACCATAGAAAGGGCCCCAACAGGGGCAAAGCCGGACTCACTAGGTGGATGACTTCGATCCGTATCAAAGATCCCACGAACCCAGCGGAAAAGACCAAGAAGAGATTGAGAATCTCCCTCAGTGGTCCTTTCAAACGAAAGTAATAAATTCGAAATAAAAATAGGAAGCCCACCAGTGCGAAGAATGAAACGCACGTAGTGGTCAGAATAGCGCTTCCTTCTGATCCTAGAAAACGTTTGAAAAAACCTGCTACGGAACTACCGAGCAGGAGTAACAATAGTCGAACTAGATTGTTAATAACATAATTTTTCATAAATTTGAGATTTTTTCGTTTTTTTCTTTATCAGAGAGGGGCCCCGTTAGGGGTATTTAGTAACTCGAGCATTTCTTGTTTACTCGAACAGCAAAGGAGAGGTGCTTTAGCAACTCGACTGAAAGGAGAGGTGCTTTAGCAACTCGACTGAAAGGAGAGGTACTTTAGCAACTCGACTGAAAAGGCGTTCCTCGGAGTGACTCGAGCACTTGTCTAGAGAGGTGCTTTAGCAACTCGACTGAAAGGAGAGGCCAAGGACGGGGTCGAACCGTCATTCCAGGATTTGCAGTCCGATACATTGCCATTATGTTACCTAGCCAAACCCGCCACCTCATGTGCCAAAGTCAAACGGTTGTTCTTTCTTCCCTCTTTTTTATATATATGCTGTGGCGGGCGGAGCGGCATAGCGAAAAAAAAGACATCAAGGTGACAGGATTCGAACCTATGGCCCTCTGTACCCAAAACAGATGCGCTGACCAGACTGCGCTACACCTCGTCTCACTCCCCGAAGCATATAGATCCACCCGATCAATGAACACTAACTGAAAGCGGCCGAGAATGAGTAGATATCCCCTACGGGAATCGAACCCGTGTCTTCGACATGAAAAGACGATGTCCGAACCACTAGACGAAAGGGACAAAAAAAAAAAAAAAAGCCATTCTTCATATACCTCAGCTCCGAGAATAGAAGTGAATCTTTTCTTTCTATACGAAATTCAAGATTCTGTTTGTGTTCCGTGAACTCAATAACCACTTATTTGAAATGCTATAGCGGGTGCAGTTGAATTGGGACCTAAGATGGGGCATGGAAGCTCTTCTAAAAGATTATCGAGACGCACGCATAGAATAGGTAGAAAGAATCAAATAAGGCTTTTCAGGTTGCAGAATGGCCTCTCTGGTCGATCCGTTGAATAAACAAAAGCTACTACTCAATGGCTGGTTAAGATCTTATTGGTAGAATTCTTCGGATTTCTTTGGTCCTAGCACTCGAAACGAGACAAGTACGTGTGTACATAGGACGCGAGATGAATCACAAGGAGCGAAGCCTGCTTGACCAACGGGAGAAGCCAACTCCGTTCCTCCTTACAGGCTGTTTTCCACCATATAATAAATGAGAGCTAGCCGATTCGGATTCTGCTTGAGCTACCTTCTCTTTTAAGTTAAGGTCGGAGAGCAGCAATGAGTGCATCCCCCTACCTACGCCCTAAACTGAGCAAGATAGCTTCCATTGAGAGAGATCGAGATGTGAGATATGAGATCAGTTACCGCATTAGACAGGTACTACACTTCTGAAAATAAAGGGGGAAGGGACCTGATCCTGAGAAAACGACTTATTCCTTGCGACCCCTATCCCTCCCTATCTTTGGAAACAAGTCACTTTTACTACCCAATTGCAAATCAATCATTTTTGGAAAGGAAAGGGAGATGGAAAGGAAAAAGGCATAATCAATATTCAAAGAATCGGGAAAAGGTAACAAAGTCATCAGTGCCACAGCTTGGGGATTTGCAAACAAACCGATTCTACTCGAAGATTTGAAGTCTCACTACCCTCACTTGTTTTGTCATTCACTATCTTTCGATTCCTTCCCCGAGTGGGGCGAAGTCACTCGACTGAAAGGAGAGGGGTTTTTATACCAAGTGCCCCAAGAAGTGAGTAGAGAATGGTTACCTGCTAGGGAGGCTAGGATTGTAGATTGGGAAACTTCACTGAATTCCTCGGCTAACCCTTGAAATCCCACCTCTTCCTTTAGTTTATGCTAATCGATTGAGTAGTCATAGGAGTCGCACCCCCTATGGAGGCTTCTTGCTACTGCCCTACCATAAGAGAAATAAGCCTGTCACAGGAGGAACCTAGCTTCTTCAGCGAAACTGGAGGAACCCCTTGAGTCTCTAACATCAGAATCCGAACAAAAGACCTACAGGTCGGCCACAGCTGCCTACGATCCAGTGTGCAGGGTGCTCGCTTAAAAAAAGTGATCGGAGATATATCTTTCGATCGAGCTGCTATCTTATTGAACATGCGCAGAGAGTGGCTACTGCTTCAAAGCTTTCGACGAAAAGGAGCTACCCTCTCTGTCCATACTCGACTTCGCTGTAATTCCATTGAAAAAAAGCCGCGGGAAACAGTGACAGAGTAGAAGTTTTCCGGATATAGTAGTTTCATTTGTCCCGGTGTAAGAAGTCTAAGGCTTCAGATTCCTACGGGCCCTAAGCGGAACAATCGAGCTCATAGTGGAAGTCTTTGCCGGAGTTCTTCCGTTGGAGTTTCGGGTATTCAAGTTTGTATTATTCTCTCTGTAAGGGGTAAAGTCTAAGAAAGATTTCTATTGGGCATGCAACACTCCCAGAATAACACCTTGCAGTGTTAGAACTTATCTATTGGAGGTAATAAAAAGGAGGCATTTTCCGGCTAGACAGGTTAGGCTTTTCCGGGACAGGAGGTAACTGCTCTTAGGGAACCACAAAGTCAGAACTTTCCCCGCTCTATGTTCTCAGCCAATAACTATCAGACTGGGCCTATTAGCCCTGAACTCTTAGAAGAATGTCTAGGTAAAAAAAAGTGGTTTCTTTAGCTTAAAGTCTCTCTCTTTTCCTAGAACTCACGTTAGTCGGTCAAAGATTCCGTTGGAAAGGTAGATGACATTTCTGCTCTCGAGGAACGCCTTCCTTGAAGTTGAGAGCTTAGACCCGAGTTCTTTCTTTGACTTCTAGTATGAGTGTGCCAAGGCATTCTTTCAAGTAGCAAGGAAAGAAGCTTACTATTCTTTCGTTCAAAGTTAGGGAATTTCCCCAAATGGCTTGCGGAAGAGCTTTTCTTTACTATATATGCATCAGATCTATCTTATCGGATCGGATAAAGACAGTGACTTGCACAACAAATCTGGACTTGCTTGCTCTCATTCCTGAGGTTGAACCAGTCCCCCTTTCCTCGTTAATCTGGCCTATCGCTTTTGCCCTTGCCAGAGATAGATTCTTTCCATAGTGTCAATGCTTCCCCTGGTCTTTCCCACCGGAAATTCCAAAAGAATAACACCATGAAGTTTATCCACGAAGTGAATTGATTAAGTCTTCTCCGTAGGCAAACCTTTTTCCTAGAACTTCCCAACTCAAATACGACTTTGTTTTCAAGGCAAATCCATTGGACAGATCCTTGCTTTTTGAATCCACATGAGGAAAGATCTTCTCGAGCTTTTATCTGTTTATATAAAAAGGCATAGGACTCCCTACTTGCAAGAGTGCCAGACGTAGCCTTGTGCCTGGCCATTGGTGGTGCTTCCGCATTCTTCCAAAGGACCTCTTATCGAGTCATTTCATACCTTTGGAATTTTTTTCTCTCCTATTAGGGACCTCTTTCCGTTGGGAGCTCTCTCTGTCGGTATTACCACTGCACTCGGTCAGTGACTCTTTCCTTTTGTGAACCGGAGCTTCTTACTAACAGCTACTTGACCACAGTCACTCAGTTGTCTCCCGGGCTTTGGTTTTAGAGAGATTTCCGAGTGCTATTCTTACAGCTTGCCTTACTAATTAATGTGCCCCTTTGCTACTGCTGCCATACCACATTCAGTCCAATTGGCCATACTAGATAGATATCATATTTATGGAATACGATTCACTCCGATGAACGCCTTGGTGGTGAAATGGTAGACACGCGAGACTCAAAATCTCGTGCTAAAGAGCGTGGAGGTTCGAGGAACGCCTCTTCAAGGCATAATATTGAAATGGAATAAGTTCGGCAGCGGATCGCGAAATCTTGGCGATCTTCTCTATCTAATGAATGGGGAGGGGGAGTCCGCTTTGAAATCGTCCGCCCTGCGCCCCGCAGTATATGATTCAACAGGAATCACACAAGGGTAGATTGATACAATCTAAACCTCTGGTAAAATGCCCCCCGTAACCCAGCAGATAAAGTACATTACATAGTCCGTTTTAGGGATTGGTGACTTACCCATTCAGTGACTTTGGCACTGGATGGACGTTACCAAAATTGGTACTATCGGGTCGGGTGAATGAAATAATAGACGCCTGGTGGCATTCCAGCCTTCCTTCTCCTTTCAGGACCTATCCTAAAGAGAATCCAGTACTTCTTGGTCGTGAATATCTGAATAGGGCGAACCACTCCGTGGATATCTTGACTTCGGAACAAAACAATTATAATTAGGCTCGGTCAACTGGAATGTGTATTATCCATATAGGGGATCTTCCAATTGAGAAGATCCATCGACCTGAGACGAAGAGAAAGGTCTATCTATTTTATTTAGTTATTCAGTTGATTCATTATTGGAACAGATAGCAACAACAATTTCATCCGACATGCGTATTTTTGATTTTCCAATGGATTTCCATCTTTCATTAATGGAAATTTTTTTGATGTAGTGAGTAATAGCTCTGGTTGTTCGCTGTTCAAGAATTCTTGTTTAGGCAGTTCATACCATCCATACATAGTGTTTTGATCTAAGATTTCAATTCTTCCATGTTTCAGTAGTAGCATATTGTTCCATGGAGCTAAGTGGAAGAAACAGGTGTTTCTACAACTCTACCACCCAGTCAATTCCGTTCCACTTAATCCCTATTTCATGGCCACATATCTTCCCGGCTAAGTAATGGGAAACCTTTCTCCTGTTACATTACATGAATCCTATTTTCATTTCATCCGGGAAAAGCCATCTTTTTTTCAACAATGTCTTTGTCATTCGATCCAATAGCGTTCCGTTAGATAGGAACAGATTTGATAAATACTGATAACTCTCGGATAGAGTATTAGAACGGAAAAATCCATTAGATAATGAACTATTGGTTCTAAGCCATCTCTGGCGCTGAATCAACAATTCGAAGTGCTTTTCTTGCGTATTCTTGATAAACCAGCTTTTATATATAAGATGTAGGAGGATCTGTTTGGGAAGTAAGAAGCCCCTTTGACATCTCTTCATCTGCAAAGAATTCTCGATGTGAAAACACAGAGACAAAGGGCTGATCTTTGAATAGGAAAAAGAGTGGATCTGCAGGGTCCCAAATGAATTGGCTTATTCTAAAAAAGCCTTGTTCTTTGGAAGACCTATCTCGTCTCTAGTACTGTATGGTTCCGCTCTGCAAGAACTCCGAATCATTCTCTTGAAGCTCATACTTTTCATCATAAATGATCCGCTTGCCCCGAAATGACCCGGCCAAATAGGGAAATCCCAATTCATTAGGCCTTTCGATACAATCAAATAGAAAGCCCCGAGGGCGCCATATTCTAGGAGCCCAAACTATGTGATTGAATAAATCCTCCTCTATCTGTTCCGGGTCGAGGACTCCTTCTCCTTCCCCTTCTTCAAACTCCGATTCGTTTCATAGAGAAATCTCTGATCAACGATAGAACAAGATCCATTTTTCATCATATATAAGGGATTCCTTGGTTCGGACCGAAAAAGCAATGTCACTCGATCATTATCAAACTTACTGCAATCTTGGACTTTCTCCCCCCTCTCCTCTCGTTTCACTCGAGTTATTGAAACCTCTCGCTACGCTTCGAGTAATCAATACCTCTCCTTTTAGTCGAGTTTGTTTCACAACCTCTCCTTTTCAGTCGAGTCACTAGGGTGCCTCGAAACAAGTTCTCGAGTCACTAAAGTGCCTAAAGGCTGAGTGACTAAATACCTTATTGAAAACTAAAGCGCTAACGCGCCTTATATTATTTAGTAAAGCAACCTTTCGCGCTAGGCGCTCATGTTTTTTTTTGTCGGGGTGGAAGCTGGCGGCAGGGCTTGCTTTTTTTTTTTCGGATAGACGGAATTGGGATCTCTCTCGCATGCAAGCATTTCTATCGGGAAAGCCTCGCTTATTCAATTCAAAGGGCTGATTATTTATCAGCCTTTTTTCTCATAAGTAAGTTAGCGTTTGTAGGAGGGGCGGGATTATGATGAGTATATAAATCAAAAGCAAAAAGAAAAAATGGCAAGAGAAATTTGATATCGATGGAGGCGTTCCTCGGATGTGGAAAAGAGGGCAGGGATTCTCTACAATGAGACCGTAGACCAATTGAAAGGGATGTAGCGCAGCTTGGTAGCGCCTTTGTTTTGAGTCAAAAATGTCACAGGTTCGAATCCTCAAATGATAGGATCATCTGAGACTTCTCCTGTCATCCCTACCTATTCTTTCTCCTCTGAGCAGTAAGGAGGGATCAATTTGAGATCGATTCAAATTGGACATAGATAATCTTTCAATTTCTCATATTATATATAATAGTATAGGCGTGGAAAATTTATTGGGGTTATAAAAAAAAAAAAAAGAATCCTCGTCTTTACAGTCTTATTAATTGTGATAAGAAAGCGCTCTTAGTTCAGTTCGGTAGAACGTGGGTCTCCAAAACCCAATGTCGTAGGTTCAAATCCTACAGAGCGTGATTCCGTTGCTCTTGTTAGGTCGAAAATTAGACTGAACTCAAATAATTGAACAGCACTCATCTTTCCATTGGGTGTCTGCCTATCTGGCTAATTCGTCTAGATCTGATCAAGATGCTTTCCCAGGGGTTCCTCCACTCACCCATTGGTAACCTAGGGAACTCACAAGCGCTTGCACTGGAACAAGACATATCAGCTAATCCGCTTCCGTACCAGAAACCTCTGATAGCAGCAGCAGTTAAAAGAGGTAGGGGAATGGCATTTTGAGAATCTGCTTTTGCACCCCCGGAAAGTACTGATATCAGATTGAGTACTACATCCCACAATAGGTATTTGCTTTTCTTCTTTATCGGTCGTCAAAGAGAGAAGAAGGATTGGCACAATTGATTAACTAGCTGACCTTCCAGCCCGCATCTAAGGAAAGCTATAGGGAAGACTCTACCGTACCGAAGCCCTAAAATATCATAGCAGTAAGCGTGCCTATAACCTATAAGGGGAATAGTCTTAAGCTACTTTCTTCTTGATGCTCTGTAAGCACCATAAGGTAATGAATTCATCTTACTCTAACAACTGGCTATTTTTGATTCTGCTTTTCCACCTAGACACCTACTTCAACGTGCGTAGGCCTCTTCTCCTATGCCGTAGCGGAGTAGCTTTGTCCGTCATTTAGCATCAGTTCTGAAGCGGCTGCAGCATCTGTTGTCACTTTCACCACCCCACTGTCCCTTTGCTTCTTAAGCTGCTAGCTCGATATTATGGTCTGGCTTTCCAGAAGGGGTTAGATTGGATTATCTATAGGGGAGGCTCTAAGACCCTTATATCGAAAGATTTGATTTGCTATTTGAGTTTCGGACCTTGATTACTTTGACTATATTACTAGATCGATAGCCAAAACTACTCGAAAAAAAGGATAGGAGATTATCCTCTTCATTCGTGGAGTGTTCTCCTCGTTGGTTAAATGTTAGGATGGACCACCTAGAATAAACGGGAAAGCCTTCTACCCGAAACCTTCTACTTAGTCCCACGAAGAGAGATAGATGCAGCATACCGTAGTGCTCCCCAGCTAAACCTTCGACATGCATTGGAGCAAGGCGGATAACCTTCTAACAGGGGCCAGGAGGTAATTTATTAGATTTCGAGATAGCTCTCACCTTCCCAGATAAAGATTCATTCTGTCTTATTCAGGTCCGGAAGAAGAAGGATCAGCAGAACAGGAATCTGTCCGCCGGATGAGGTTGGTCTACGATCAGAGCTCAGAAGATGATCGCCCGGAAAGTTTCTTTCGTCAAACCTCTCCCACGCCCAATCTTTACATTAGTGGACGGACACCGCCCAATCCTAGAACAGGAATCTTTCAATGTCGACCACAAGATAAAGAAACCGATGCAAGCATTAGTTCCACAACGAATCGGCTTATAGTCATTCCTGGCACTCGGCGCATGTCTTTGATCAACCCCGGTTCCGTCACTCGTATCTGGTTGAACCAGTACTTCCTTTCCGCCGTTCCTAGGGACCACCCACTCCCGTTCCCATGAGTGATCCGAGACAGTACGCGGAGATTAATCGGTCTCTTTTGGTTCTCATTCCAAAAGTTGAGCAGCCTGTTAGCATAAAAATGGCAATTATCCTCCTTCTATTCGTTCTGGATACGGGCCTAGTCCTGAGTGCGCTGTCTGTCTTCTCGGCTGGCCCAAACAACGGGATTGGTCCTGGGATTAGCACCAAAATTCCTCGGCATCTCATCCTCCTGTTGCTGGTCATTTCCTAAAGGATCGAAGGTTCAGCCGACGCCTCAAAGTGGATTTGTTGTGCGAAGAGTGCGACCGGGATTTAGAGTTAGAATAGCGGGGAAGACTTGACCTCAGGCAGCGTGAAACCAGTTTATTTAATTCGATGTAGTGGTCCGATTGCCTAGTGGAAGCCCTGAGGCACTCTTGCGTACGCTCGGCTCCTCTACCAATCACCACAGCGCGAGATGCGCAAGAGTGACCCATCTCTCCACACCAACTGGACCATACAATACACTCTTTATAAGAAAAAAAAGATTTGGAACCGAAAGATAGGAAATAAATTGACTTCCAGAGCGGAAGGGAATACTTAACCACGCCTCGAGTCCCAGTCTCCTAGTGGTGAGATGGTAAAGGGCAATGTCCGGTTCTGGCCAAGAGATGTCTTTGCTCCGTCCCCCTTCTTGTTGGTTGGCACAAGCCCTTGTAGTAGTAAGTCTTTCCTCCGGCCGGATCGGATGTTAGAGTCAATTCCATTGTAGGTTTGACCATTAAGTGAATGCAATATAGGTAGAATTTGAATCAACGACCTAAGAGTCTTCTTTTGCCTATCGTAGTTACCTTGATGTGATAAATGGTCCAACTTTCTTGAAAGATATCAGATCTTGAAAGTCCTGCTCATATACATACTAATATGATCGCTACCAGGTCATCCCACTACACACCATCAAGCAACCACTACTGAAGCTATCAACTCAATTCTCTCGTTCGAATGGGGAGATAGATAAAAGAAACGAAACTCTATAAAATATCATAAGAGAAGAAGATTTTCATTCCAGCTTAAATAAGTAAGACTTGACTCTTTTAAAAATTCCGATCAACAACTTGGAGGGATGGCTGAGTGGCTTAAGGCATTGGTTTGCTAAATCGACATACAAGAAGATTGTATCATGGGTTCGAATCCCATTCCCTCCGGCGCGGGAGTGAAACAGGCGGGCGAAATGAGAAGAGCACTACTTAGTGACTAGGAGCGGGGAGCCCGTTGCGCGTAGCGGGCGGATGTAGCCAAGTGGATCAAGGCAGTGGATTGTGAATCCACCATGCGCGGGTTCAATTCCCGTCGTTCGCCCATAAGGGATAGGTACTCATTCACAAACAACAAAGATAGAATAGGAAGGGAGACCGGGCACCCACAACGGGTCAGAGAAGGAAGTCAAGACTAGAAAAGACCCCGAAGAACGCCTCTAGATACCTCTTCCAATACCAGGACAAACAAGCAAGTAGTTCTTCTACGGACCTGGAGGTCCTCCTTTAGCTGCACTTTCAAGGGATAGCTGCAATGGTTCCCTCCACACATCGGAAGTATGAACGATGCACAGAGTCATACCAGTGATTTGGAGGAAATCTCTCGAAAAAGTATTTAGCGCCCATTTTGGCCAACTCTCTATCATCTTTCTTTGGCTGAGTGGCATGTATTTCCATGGTGCTCGTTTTTCCAATTATGAAGCATGTCTGAGCGATCCTACTCACATTGGACCTAGTGCTCAGGTGGTTTGGCCAATAGTGGGCCAAGAAATCCTGAATGGAGATGTGGGCGGAGGCTTCCGAGGAATACAAATAACCTCTGGCTTTTTTCAGATTTGGCGAGCATCTGGAATAACGAATTACAACTTTATTGTACCGCAATTGGCGCATTGGTCTTCGCAGCCTTAATGCTTTTTGCTGGTTGGTTCCATTATCACAAAGCAGCTCCAAAATTGGCTTGGTTCCAAGATGTAGAATCTATGTTGAATCACCATTTAGCAGGGCTACTAGGACTTGGGTCCCTTTCTTGGGCAGGACAATCCAGTACATGTATCTTTACCGATTAACCAATTTCTAAATGCTGGAGTAGATCCTAAAGAAATACTACTTCCTCATGAATTTCTCTTGAATCGGGATCTTTTGGCTCAACTTTATCCAAGTTTTGCTAAAGGAGCAACCCCGCTACGCGCCTTGAATTGGTCAAAATACTCGGAATTTCTTACTTTTCGTCGCGTCTTCGATCTAGCAATCTTGGACAATTGTTTTGATGAGCTGTCACTAAACTAAAAAAAGAGAGAAGAGAAAGAACTGGGAATGGGCGCCTGGTTGCTTGCTTACCAAGCCATCCTGGCAAGCTCCTCCAGTTCGATTATTATTCTTGACTTGACTTTGTATAAAAACTACTCACTATCAAAATGAAAGACGATCGATTATCTACCCAAGAAGATAGAGAGTCCCACATACGAGAAAAGGTCACAAATAGAGTTGAACCAAGTAACATTGCAAAGGCATAATGATAGTAGGGTCGGGATATCCCCGCCCTCCGAACCGGACGTGAAGGTCTCCCCTCATCCGGCTCTCCGCAGGGGAATCTCCACTCACTGCTTCCCCTAATATCCTCCCTTTACCACATCATGGGGGTTTACAGGAGATCCCAGAGGCTCGCTCGGAAAGGCTGCTATACCATACCTTTTGACTCAACTCTACTCTAGTAGTCACTAGACTCACTAGAATAGTCCGTCCGGCTGCTCTTGCTGAAATCATTACTCTTCATTCTCCCGTGCTCTAGCAATTGCGCTCCCTAGACCACTACCATGTAGTTAGGTAGGGGCATCCGTAATGACGGGAATCTAGGAATGAATGGGGATCCCTATCAATAAGAATATGAAGAATATCTAATTAGTTACACTACCTTTCTCTCACTCAATAGATCTATCTGGTCTGATACGGTACAGTACAATACGAGACGATGGAATGCTATGGGATGGATGGTAGAGGGATGCCTGCGCCCAAAAGCGATGATTCACTTGTCCCCTTGTCCATAGGGACCTCGTGGCATACAACCGAAACGACTCCCGCTAGATAGCCGCCCCTATCTCTCTTTTTACAGCCTCGTGGACGGACGAAAGAAGGCAAGTTACAGAACGGTGCAGTGAAGGCTCGCGAAGTAGACAGCAAGCAACTGCTTTTCAGCCCCCTCTCTATTATATTAGTAAAGGGAAGGGGACTCTATCAGGATCTTACGAATCTAAAGATCTCAAAATTGAAGAACGGACTCTTTTGCTCGCCCCTATC
>CM031937.1:38291134-38311134 GCA_018703725.1 Brassica juncea | reverse complement strand
TTCGTCTGCACTGGTTTGTACACGAATGCGTGAGTTATACCGAGTACTCAGTAAATTATAGACCACTTCAAATCTTCGTTTTCGGGAGGGATGATCAACTCCGCAAATATCGATCGAAACTTGAACCCTTGTATAGGTATGCAATTTGAGAAAGCACAACAATTGAAATAGGTAGTCCGTATTGGTATCAGATCTATTCCCATGTTCCGATCTTTCCATTTTTTTGACCCATTTCTTGGGTAAAGTCTCCCAACTATATTTGAAAATGGATTGGTTATCCATAAAGATAAAGAAAGCTTTCTTGTAGTTCCGCTTCTTGCTCTTCAAATTCTGAAAGACTCGTCGGAAATTGCCGGTGCCGGTTGGTCCAACCAAGAAAAGCATGGGAGTCTTTGGGCATTATCAACATTATTTGTGGCTATACAATTTTTTATAATACAATTTGTAATAAATATCTGTATATTAATTTGATATAATACATTTGAAACTAATTTTTTATAATGCAAATTTGCAATATATTATATATATAAATCAGCAATATATACCTAGCCAAAACAAATTATTTTATTACCAATAGTATTTTCGGTTTACAATTTTAAATTGGTTTACAAATGATATCTGGTTTACAAACTGGTTTAAAAATAACCTAAACCACAGTCGACAAAAAAATTAAAATAATAACCTAAACCTATGTCTTGGATAGTCTCTTGCGCCGCCATGAGAAACCTATACCTATGTCTTGGATAGTCTCTTGGAGCTGAAGGGCCGTCTAGTTGCTCCGTTTTCACCAAGCACGGCGTCGCGCTCGTACACACTATTTCAAGCCGTCTTTTCTTCTTCTTCCACCTTCTGCTTCTCGTTCTTCAATTCTTCAACCTGAGAAAAAGTAAACAAAGACAGACCAGCCGTCTTTGACCTTAGATAAAGACAAAGGAAAAAAGTAAACAAAGACAAAGAAGGTTAAGCATGCCGCTTGGTCTTACCTTCAGGCGACGGCGCCAACTCCATCGGATGACTCGCCTGGATCTCGATTCCTCCGCTGCATATGGCACCACTTCTCCGCCAGAATCCAGTTCTTGAGACTTATGTTTGACTGGATTCTCCAATCAATCTGTACTCGTCCATTTGTGTTTGAGAAAGGAAGAGAAAGAAACAACTAAACCAGAGATGTCTTCTGTTTGTAGAAGAAATGAATGTGGAGAAAGAAGAAAGAAGAAAGAAAATCTCGGAAGAGAGAAGAGAGAAAACCAAAGAATTTTTGACCCTTAGATTAAAATGAAGTTAGTGGCTGAGATGGCAGTCTTGGGATTCATGGATTAGCCAATAAGGAGAAAGGACGGAGATTTCAACCATTAAATTAATTTAATCAATGATGGAGATTGCATTATCATACTTTAAAGAAAATTAATAGTTTTTGTATTATGCTTTATGCACGTTTAATTATATATATATCATTAAAATACTTTAAATTTTATTATATTACACAATACTCTTTACTTTACTACTTAACACTATATTTTAGTTTTATGATTTATTATTTAATTTCAATAGTTAAAAGCTTAATGGTTGGATATATGGTATAGTAGGGTTTAGAGTTTAAAGAATATGATTAAAGGGTTAAGGTTTAAAGTTTCAAATTTTGGATTGGAAATTATAATATTTGTATGTTTTTATTTAAAGTAGTTTAAAGTTTAAGCCCTAAACTTGTGTAATTTAGAGTTTGAGATTTACGAAAGAGTTGAGGTTAAGCTCAAAATTTAGAGTTATGATTTAAACTTTTTTTATAAACTTATAAACTTTTCAATGAGAGTTAGATCTTAGTTTTAGCTAATTGTAAACAGTAATTTGTTATATAATATATAATCTAAGAAACATTGATCTATTTTGAACAAAACATAATTTATCAATATATGTTTGATCTTTTTTGTTTAATTTTAAGATGGGATTTAAGATTTAAAGTTTATTATCAAAAATTCAAGGGTTTATAATATAGTTATTGTTTGAGATATGTTTGGGGTTTAAAGTGTGATAGAGAAATTTATTTTATTGAATTTGTTATAACTTATAACTCATAAGTGTTGAATATTATTCAGATACATTATATATAGTTTATTTTAAAAAGTTTGGGATTTAAGATTTAAATTTATAATTGAACATTTTTTAAATTATTGTTTAGGGTATATTTAGGGATTACATTTTCTTCAAATAGCCACAAAACATGTTGTGGCTATATATTTCCACAACTATGTTGTAGCTAGTAGTGGATTTGGATTTCCACAATTTATTTTGTAGCTAATTGTAACTCATTTTCTTCAAATATCCACAAATGATATTTTGTAGCTAATTAGCTACAAAAATCCACTGATTTGCCACAAATTATAATTTTTCAAAAACTGTGGCTATTTTGTATTGGGTCGAGTTAAGTAAAGACTGGTTACCTATAAAGATCCCTCACTGCACACTTTATCTATATCTGTACGCATTTATTCATTTTTGAGAACTCGATCTTGTAATCGAGAAAACTCGTCCGAGAGGTACTTTTGTCACGAGCTGGCTTAACCCATCCCCTTACCACCAAGCCTGGATAAGCAACATCTGAAAAGTCAAGTAGAATCCCTGGCTTGTGTAGGCGAGCTAAACACAAATCTTTCTTTTCATTTTATATAGATGGAAAAGTAATAAATCCAATTTTCCTTCGTAAGAGGACAGTAGGAATCCAAAACTTTCTCTTTATATAGATGGAAAAGTGCATTTTCTCTTATCGTATCTCAGTAGCTAAGAGTTCTCATGGGACAATGGAACTCCATCCATCAACCGAGAAACACAACCTGCCTCAAAGCGCTTCTTTATTAAAAAAATAATATATTATTAAATGAATCCACATATAAACGTGGGCAGGTCTGCTCATTATTTGTGTTCGTACATTTATTCATTATTGCAATACAAATAACACCTCCACTTTACTAGTGATGGAGGGGATTCGCGCCGGATGGAACAAGGCGTTTTGAACCGTATACTACTGTTGCTGGAACGAAACGCACCCTAAGAGCTCTATCTTGCATTAGGGAGTCGGGGTTCTCCTACAACCACCCTACTGTTTGTTCATAGGGGGTCTCCAGCCATGCGGAAAGCCGCACAATCGCAACAGGCACGATGTTCTCACAACCCGGAGTAGAGTTATATGGATTTCATTATTTATGACTGACATTCCTTCCAGTCTCGAAGCAATGTGGTAGAATCTCTGTTTCCTCCGTTCGGTAGGCGGACTAGAACTATAGAGTAGGCGAGGAGAACTGCTGATTCACCTAGTATATTATTTGTTTTATATCATAGAAAAAGTATACTCCACTCCCTTAGACTCGTTACGCAACACGACTGAACTCGTTGGTTCACGAAAAAACTCCAGTCCACCTCAGCCTGCGATAGCAAGAGGAACACGACAAAGGGAGTCAATGAACAGCATGGGAGAAGACTTGCTAACACTAAAAGAGGGAATTGATGCAAAGGTCGACAGAACAAGCTTCCCCCTCTTTCTGGGCGAACTCATTAAGTATTTGATGAAGGACGGAAGGTACTCGACGGAGAGGGAAGAACATCTGTGTATTTGCTGCAAGGCGGATTGAATCCTTTTTGCTTTCAAAAGCTACGCTCGATCCGTACCTCTCCTTTCAATCGAGTTACTAAAGTACCTCTCCTTGTTCGTAATAGGCATGATAGGTCAGCTGTTTGCCTGCGGAGTACTGCTGTATTTGCAAGTGCAGCTAAGTCACTCCTTTCATTCCTGTCATTATAAGAGTCACTCTTCCTCTCTCTGTTCGGATGGGAATAATAGGTTGCATGAGCAAGCCAGCTAGTTGCTTTTAGTTGTGATTGCTGTTCCTGCATGTATTGTAGTGAGTGAGTGCCTGACGCGTTGCGCGTAGCGTGTACTGAGGTAAGGCACGATGGAGCGGCTAAGCTGCTCTGCGCATTCTCTAAAGAATATCCCTGTTTGTTCGACGGGAATAAGTGACATGATGAGGTAAGGGCGTTAGCAGCGGAGGCGTTCTTCAAGTTCCCGGCTGTTTGCTTGCTGTCATTCCTGTCATTACTAATAAGTATTCCTTCTCTTCGTTCGCTGGGAACAAGTTGTCATGATAGTGCGTGAAGTGTTGCTCTGCTGCCCTGCCCCCGTTCGTGCATGTGATAGGTAGTAATGTGGGGTTCTTCCCCGGTTGCCATTCCTATGTTCATTGCCAATTAGCTCCCCCTAACCAACTACCTAATCTTCCTGTTACTAGTGATTCATCGAAAAAACACGGGGTTTTGTGACGGAATTAAACAAGAAAATGTTGATTGTACGAGAATCAGAGTTCCCCCTGTTTGTTTACCGATTTAATCGAAGGCGACGTAACAACTGTTTGTTTATTTCCCACCTTCGCCTGAGACGGGGCTTCCTTAGAGTGGACAGAGACTGATCCTAGCTTTATGACTGGGCAAGCAGCTCCTAGTAAAGAGAAAGAGATAGTTATGCCATTTTGACGATCGATATTTCTTCGTATGATAAAGATAAGAACAAGCGTTTGAAGCTATCAAATAGGCCTTTGAAAGAATTAGCGTATATAAGAGAAAGAATGAGCGTATGCTCAGGAAGATAGAAAATGCCTATCAACTTCCCTACAAGGAATTAACCTTTCCTCTGTGGCTTTAGTTGCAAACTTGTAGTAAATCGGAATCAAGCAGTCGGGCTATCACCTCTTCTTATTCTTAGTCGCACGGGACTTAGAGTGCTTTCAAAGTCACTATGAGAATATACAGAGAATACTAATATGACCTCTCTCACTCTCAGGTAAGTACTTGATCGATTTAGTGATGAGAAGGTTTATATCTAATTCACATCTCCGTCCAGGTATCTTTCTCGTCCTTCACCACCTACCAGGCGTTCCTCTCAGTCGAGAGACTGGCGTTCCTCGAGAAAGTCTACTACATAAAAGACTATCTAGGTAAAAAAAACCTTTGAATCTTTCTTATTGTCTTTCCCTTTCATCTTGATATAAACTATGACATTAAGAAAGCATCGAGCGGGAAAGCCTTCACATATTATGATGAAAGAGACTATCGGAGAAGGTCCCACTCTGCTTGCGCCCGCTAGCTGACGACGAAGAAAAGCATGCTCCTCTTACGCCCTTGGCCGACGGGAACCTTCAGGTCTCAACGAGCCACACCTACCTAGGAGATTTGATCCCCGGGAGCTTTGATCTTACTCTTAATTCTATTTTTATCAGAGCTCTTCTTTAGCTTCTTCTGTAATACCGATAGTTAATAGCTCTAGCGGCTACTTTTGAAGATAGTCAATCTATTGGGTTCATCTACGACCAACCTCAAGCGGAAGTAGTTCGGAGCTTTCTGTGCTGTTATGATTCCATGATCTTCATCGCCACCTCTGTCCTATAACGCCTTCCTTTATAGCAGTTATTGCTCCGGTTCCTGAAGGTATAGCTCTTGCCGAGGAATTCCTTTGAAATCGGAGACTGTTCAAATTTCCTACCGAGATAGGCAAGCGGAGGGAGAACTAGACGTATCTTGCTAGGCAAAGAAGGTTAGAATGTATAGCTCGCGGGTGGGATTGACGGGATAGATCACTCTTGCAGAAGGAGGTAGAACCGGGGATCTTTATAGGAGTGACTTGGGAAGTCCCGAACCGGGGTCAAGCTACAACTTGTGAATTGTCAAAAAGGTCGTTTTTCTGCTTGCATAAAGCCCTTTTCGGCAATCTCTTTCATGAATGTGAGGGTGGAACCAAGGAAGACTTTTGAATACCGGATCTTCAATTTGATATTGAAGTGAAGCTACAGGACGCTCTACGTAGCGATGGCTACCTTTCGTCCTCCATTTTGGAACAAAGGGAAGCCATTAAGTGGGCCGCCTTTAGCCCCGATTCGCGTACAGCCTTTCTCTCTGTCAGGTCACTGCAGAGAATTTTGAACTGCCCGGACATAAGATCTACTTCATGTTATGAAAGAGTTGTGAAAAACATCAACTTGAACCTAATTCATCTACGAAAAAGGTAGTTTCTTTGCTCTGGGCAGGAGCGCTAGTGGACACGGGGAGGGAGCAGGCGAAGCGTGTCGTTCGTAATGGAAAGAAAGAGACCACTACTTCGCCTCTTTGTTGGACCGCCGGCGCGAACACAGTGGTCTCTGATCAGGACCAGGAACCAATTCGAATTTGGATCTTGACATGTTGGTGGTTTTTAACCGTAGGCATCTTGCCAGGAAGTTGGTGGGCTTATCATGAATTAGGTCGGGGTGGCTGGTGGTTTCGGGATCCCGTAGAAAATGCTTCTTTTATGCCTCGGGTATTAGCCACAGCTCGTATTCATTCTGTAATTTTACCCCTTCTTCATTCTTGGACCTCGTTTCTTAATATTGTGACTTTTCCATGCTGTGTCTTAGGAACCTTTTCAATACGGTCCGGATTGCTAGCTCCCGTTCATAGTTTTGCTACAGATGATACACGAGGAATCTTTTTATGGTGGTTCTTCCTTCTAATGACCGGCATATCTATGATTCTTTTCTACCAGATGAAGCAGCAGGCATCGGTCCGTAGAACGTATAAAAAAGAAATGGTTGTGGCGCGAAGTACTCTTGTGCATCTACGTCACTCGGCTCGCGCGCAACCCCGCCCCGTTATGTTATGGAAGAATTGAACTTCTTGCTGGGCTGGTTATTCAGAGCCAGCAATTGGCTGCCGGATTTCGTCCTGCAATGAGGCAGATCGCTTCGGGGGGTCACTGTGGCGTGGCTGAATGTAGAGCAGTCCGCCCCTACAGCGTTTGATCAGTAGATTATTTAGAACTTCGGAAGATGGTCAAGGTACGAAGTGACAAGCCACTGCGCTAGATGCGCATGTGGTCGTAGTAGTCGGCTCGTCGCTACTTTTATCCAAAGAATAAGGCCTATGAGCTCTCTGTTTGGAGACAGAACAACGTGAGAAGTTCTGAGTCGTATGAGAAAACTAGCGGTTTGGGGGAAATAGCGATTTATCAATAACATAGAATAAACAAGCTTGCTTGGCAGACTGGAAGATAAAGGCAAGCAGCAACATAGAGTACCTTGACCTGCTCGCTGGGGACATAAGGATTGACATGTGCCGAGACAGCTGTCCCGCGGATTAAGGAATCCGCAAAGGCTAATGCCATAAGACGAGCAAGACTAAAGAAAGAGAAGATCGGTCCTCGTCCACTCGGAAAGCTTTTTCTCATCATAGGGGGACGGAGACGGTTAGTCAGCATTCCACTACCAACGAGCAGCAAACTCCTTGCGACTCTAATTGAGAAAAACCCAACAACGGCCACCCTCCCTAGGTGTAAGATAATAGGGCTTGATGCCTAGCGGCTTCCTTTTACGGGTTGTCTACCGATCTCACAGGTTTACACCTTTTAGGAATGAATGCTCCACGAGTCGTGATGCTTTGATTGTCGTCTTTCGAATTAAGGATTTGTCTGGCTAATAAACATCATCCTTCAGTCCGCGCCGGCATTCCAGAACGAATTCTTATCGCTTAGCACAAGCGCTAACCCTGACAAGGCCCTACATCGCATATGCAGTTGGAGTGGTTAGTCGATTCATGCAAAATCCAAAGAAACCTCACTTTCGACGAATATTGAGGTACATGAAAGGGGTTCCTCCTTGACTATGGTCTTCTGTATAAGAAAGGAGAACAGTGTAAGATAGTTGGCTATTGTGACGCCGACTATGCTGGTGATCACGACACGCGTCGATCAACAACTGGAAACGTGTTCAGGCTTGGTTTAGGAGCAGTTTGTCTTTGAAAAGTAAGCGGTGTTTTAGCCGTAACCCTTGTTGGAAGAGAATACCACGTAGGAGTGAAAACTCCCCTGCTCATCCATCTTCATTCCAAAGGCGAACATTTCAATTGAGTGACTGTAACTGCTATCTATGGTTTACAGTCAGTAGTTCTTAACCAACCGCCCAGCTTTATAAAGCTTTAAGAGGGAATAGGGAGTAAGGGGGACCTTCGCTTCATTATCAAATTGACCTGGACCCTCTTTCTTCTCCTGCTGCAGATTTTGCCCCGCGCGGATTCTGGAGCTTCTTCTTTAGTCTAGGATTTCAAATAATAATCAAATCAAAAGAAGCGGCTGGGCGAGAACAAGAAGCGGTCGTCGTACGCCGGCCGGTAGCTCTACTAAGCGAAGAACCGGGTTCCTCCCTTTTCTTCGCGAATAACATGTGGAGTGGAGGTAGCCTAGGCGTTCCTCGAGCAAGCTACCTTCGCCTACCTCCCATCTAGAAGCGGCAATGGTAAGAGCTGGTAAGCATGGTAACTGTATCGGCTAAGGGGCCGGCGCTCCGCGTTCTATCTAGGTTCCGCTCTGACCTTCCCCACCTCACATAGAAGAAGGGGAAGCCCTTCAATAGAAGAACCCGTGTGAGTGGGAAGGGATTGAATCATTCATTCATCGGATACGTCTTTTCCCGTGATCCATTTCATGTCAACTCTAATTAGTTATCAAAAGGCCTACCTTACAAAGGGAACGTCGTTTCCCGGGAACCTTGCAACCTTCCGGTTCCCGGGAAACGGCCGCATCGGCCCGCTTCGTCACCGTCGGTTCCCGCAACCAAGCCTTTTTCTTATTCTTTCTTTCAGAAGGGCTTGCGGTTCATTACACCAAAGGCTTTCAGTGAACTATTGAAGCTATCGAGAGAGTACCAAATGCTGACGGTGACGAAGGTTACCGACTTTCGGTGGACGCGGAGCCAACGAGTTCAGTCGAAGAGCGTAACGAGTCTAAGGTTACAGAAGCGTTCGCCAACTTTGATAGGTATAGCATTGCGAGCAAATAGAGCAGAGAGCTTACCCTTTCTTTCTATGAGAGTCGCGAGCTTGTTGTAGTCGGTCCTAAAGAACCTTGCTGCTTACTTGCTATATTCCCGCGTTCTTGCATGGCTCGCGCGCAACCCCGCCCTGCTTCTCCCTTCCCCCTTACCGTCCAAAACTCAGAGGCCGTATGGAGTATAGCCAAGTGGTAAGGCACCGGTTTTTGGTACCGGCATGCAAAGGTTCGAATCCTTTTACTCCAGATTATGAACACCCGATCGGATCTGTCAAGAACGAGCTGACGACTACAGGGGAAGCTCTCATTAATTAGTTGATGAGGGGAAGCGGCTGACAGCAGTCCCTGAGCTAAGCCTTGGAAATCTTAATGCCATAATGCCTTTCAAATCCTCCTAGCCATTATCCTACTGCAATAATTCTTGCTAAGAAGAACGCCCACCCCTCTCTGTTTGATAACAGTTTCCTCCTAGTTTGCTTGAAACAGATAAGCTTGCCCAACTGCAACAAAGAAAGAGCCTAGCTTTCTTGGTTTGATGAGCTTATACTCGCTTTCTTGGTTTGATGAGCTATACACGCTTTCTTGGTTTGATGAGTGAGTAACAACTTCTGAGTTGACTTGGAAGAAACCATTGTGGATTGTTGTAGTTCCGTGCTAATTAACAGGTTCTTTGCCTTTATTTAAAACAGGTTTGGCGTTGCATTCATCTAGGCTGTAGCCTCTCATACGACAAGAAGGATTTAGATCGGGGGATTTTCGTAAATGATTCGTTGCCAGCGCCCAAACTTTCCCATCCCCAGCCAAATACGATTGGGCATATCCTTCAAGAGATCAACCAATACGCATACTGCGCAACACTAGGGTGGTCGTAGATCAGCTAACTGGGGCGTCCATTGGTGGAACTCAGCCGGAACCTCAATACTGTGTAGTGCCCGAAGAATTACTACGTAATTTTGTCTAGTTTAGTGATAGCAGTAGGTCGGTTCGCTGTGGCTCTAATGCCGGCGATGAAGCAAACAAATAGGGTGTGATAACATTCAGACCTATTTGAGACTAAGAGGGGCTGGTTACCGGAGGTATTCCTGTCAGCCTTGTAACATTAACCCAAAAACCAATCGTCACTGGTTTCATTCTTGTCGCTCTCTCTCCAGGAATCAAAACCTATGCCTTTCTCAGTCTGGTTAGGCTTTCCGGAAGGTTTTCCGGTGAGCTGTTATCAGATTGATTGGTATGGTAAGATGGATGTTAGTTGAGAGCTCCCGATTGGGGTTACGTAGAGAGACTGACTTATAGAGGATCTCTCTCGGCAGCTCGACGACGATGCCGAGGAACGCCTCAGCACGGAACTTTAATCAATCAAATGGCATTAGGGTAGGGGGCTTTCCTTTGTTAAAAATCCAAGAGAGATAGAGTTTGACAAGATAGTCAAACTATCACCCCGCATCTTCATTCTATGACGATGGATCTTGGGAATGATTCGGGGGATCCCGGACCGCGACAATGAAACACTGATATCGAGTTTCTGACCCTTTAGTGAAGCAGAATCACTCAGGAGCTCCCAGTTCCCATTCAACATTCATTCATAGTCTTTATTCTCCCCTTGCCATCCTTCACTGCTTTTCGGACTGCTTTTACTGCTGCTTCCTATGCTTCCTGCTTCTGACTACTTGCCTTTCCCTCCCTCGGAAATCAACTCCATATCAATTAATTTGACTCACGCTTCTTTTGCTTTTTAGAATCCTTCTCTGTGCGAGTTAGGACTAAGACCTTTTTTCTATGACTTCTCATTCTCAACGAAAACAATAAGACCAAGAATGAAAAGAAGAAGGTCTAACCCGTGTATCCATTTATAAATATAAAGACTCTCAAGCCCCGGTAAGCTTTCTAAAAAGAAAAAAAGAGCACCGAAGAAGATTGTAGTTAAGGCTTGGAGCTTCTGGGGAGTACAAACAAGTAAGTACTAGCTAGCCGCATTCCCAGCTACTTAGTACCCTTCTTTCACTTACAGCTATCTAAGACATTCAGGGGCGAAGTCACTCGACTGCAAGGAGAGGGGCTGTGTAACTGCTCTAAATAACACTACTCTCATCCCTCGCTTTTGTTCAATTATAAATCTAAATAAAAGAAAGAAGAACTTTAATGGAGATTTATAGCATCATTCAAGTAAATACAGATTAAGATCGTAAAAACATAAGCTTGTAATATAGCTACACCTAATTCCAGACCGGTTAATGCAAGAACTATAAATAAAGGACCAAGAGCCCCTATAAAATAGAAAATCTCATTCATACATAGCATAGTCCAAGCGAACCCACTTAAAATCTTTACTAAACTATGACCGGCCATCATATTAGCAAATAAACGTATTCCTAAGCTTAATGCGCGAAAACAATAAGAAATTAGCTCAAGGAGTACTAAAAAAGGTGCTAACGGCAGTGGGACTCCTGCGGGTAATAAAAAGCTGAAAAAATGAAGCCCATGTCTTTGAAATCCCACTATAGTAATGCCAATAAAAATAGAAAATGAGAGAGCCAAAGTAATGAGAAAATGACTTGTCACTGTGAAGCTATAAGGTATCATACCCTGAAGATTACAAAATAACAAAAAAAGAAAAGTGACCAAGATGCAAGGGAAAAACATTTGTTTCACATTTCCGGAAAGACCACCTATTTGTTCCTTTACCAGGTTCAGCACGAAATCATAAAGAAGCTCTACCAAGGATTGCCAAGCATTTGGGACTAAGTTTCCTCCTCCCTTTTTAGTAATAAAATGAATCAGAAGTAGGAAAAAACTCAGAGTTAGCAGCATGAACAAAGATGGATTTGTGAATGAGAAATAGAAGTTTCCGATATTCATAGGAATCAATGGGACAATCTCAAATTGGTCAAGTGGGGACTGCGCCACCAGCCCTATTTGATTCATAGCCTCCTTAAAGGCTGAACTTTGTACTCCGTTTTCGCTCAAATCATCCAAAATGTGCTGAAGAAAAGCGGTATTGTCACTTCCCGCTTCGGCCGCTTCAAAAACCTTGCGAGGTCGAGAACGACGGGGAGAGTGATGCAGAATGAAACCCTTACTTAGTGCGGAGATAGGATTTGAACCTACGACATCAAGGAGGAACCTAGCTTCTTCAGCGAAGCTGGAGGAACGGAGTTGGCTTCTCCCGTTGGTCAAGCAGGCTTCGCTCCTTGCGAGCTACCAAGCTGCTCTACTCTACTCGCACTGCTTCTTTCCTCTCCAATATCTGATTTTCTTAGTCTCGTTCTCGTCTCTATCTCTTAGGTCAAGCATCTTCGGGAATACCCGTCCCCGTCTTAGTCGAATACCTTTTCATTCCTTCCGCAAGTTCGTATCTTAGAAGAATCATCCCTTGTCTTTCGCCCGCGGGCGAGCTTCTGCTTTCTATTCTTACTCTCTCAGCAGCAAGACCATAGAATAGGAGAACCACTAGATCCGCTGCAATCCCAGTTGCCAGTTGACTCAACAAAGAATCGACTTTGTTTGCTTTGGTGCTTTCTTTTATGCCGGATATTACCACCAAAGCGGATATCGTGATCTTGGATCTAGGTACTTGACTTCCCCCTCTTCCTATGTATGGGGAGAGTAGCCTAGCCCATCCCCTCAGACCAGACTGAGCTTCATTGCCAATCCTTTGAGCCGCTTCGCTCCTTGGGATGCCTTACCGCTCCGTGGGGGAATCTCGAAGATCGAAGATTAGTATGAAACTAGAGCCATCTCCTTTTTGCAGGGGAATCTCCTTCGGTTGATTATCTGGTTTCGGAAGATGCATTTCAAAACCTTTTTCTCTCGTACCCATTTGCCTAAACTCCGGTGATCTAGCTTTGGCTTATGCCATTACCGCTAAACCCAATTCTTCTCTTCATGTATGTGGGCTGCCTTGATATTAAGTAAGGTGTCAAGGCGGTCGAAGAAGGCCACAAGTGGAAGCAACCGATGCTTTGGTCATTCAGTTTCATCCTTGCTGCCAGTCCGTGCTTGCTGTCATGCTGGAAAAAGCAGGGGTTTCGGCCGGTTTTACCTACTATTGGATTTGAACCAATGACTCTCGCCGTATGAAAGCGATACTCTAACCGCTGAGTCAAGTAGGTCAAGCTGAGTCAAGTCAGAGAAAATAGACCCCTATAAGAGAAAGCCGCGCAACCAGAGTTCCCCTTACTATACAAGGGTGCGGAGCGCTAAGAAAGAGAAAGCGTTCTCACTATACGAAAACGAAATGAAGCAGCGGCTAGCACGCTAAGATTAAGCACTTGGAGAACGTGGAGCCTTTCTTTTCTTTCTCGGTCGTCTGTCTTAATATAAGTAGATTCCGATTAATACGGTCGTTCTCTGCTGCATTGGTGTTTTCACTCCCCACCATAACAAAATGTTTCTGAAATTGGTTTAGGACAAATTTCAGTGCTTAGCCCTAATTAGGGCATCAGATGTCTATTTATATAGATGATCTCTTCAAGTCAAATTACAATTAAGCCCTTGGGCTAATACATACGACACAATTAACAGTATAACCTAGATACACTAAGACTCCCCCTCAATCGGAGCAAGGTGGAAGGATGCGAAGATTGGAGCGAAGGTAGTGAAATTGGGCAGAGGGGAGGCCCTTCGTGAAGATATCAGCAAGTTGCTCGGATGTGGGAATATATTGCACAATAATGTCACCTTTGACAACCTTTTCCCGTACAAAATGGTAGTCAATTTCAATATGTTTCGAGCGAGCATGATGAACAGGATTGGCAGTCATATAAGTTTTCTGATGTTATCACAATAGATCTGAACAGGGTGAGGAAGAAAGAGACAAAGCTCGCGAAGTAGCTGAGTAATCCAGTGAGACTCAGCAACAGCAAAGGCAAGCGAGCGGTATTCAGACTCAGCACTAGAACGAGAGACTGTAGGTTCTTTCTTGGCGCGCCATGAAATAAGATTGGGACCAAGAAAAATAGCATAGCCAGAGGTAGAGCGCCGAGTGTCAGGACAACCTGCCCAATCTGCGTCAACAAAAGAAAGTAGACCCCGCTAAGGCGTTCCTCGGAGGAACTCGTCCAAGCACATGTCTCCTTTATCTGTTTTCAGCCAGCCTAAGCGCCCTACTTTACCTACTTTAAATGTAAATCTTCCTTTTCATCAAAGCCTTCGTGTTCATCGAATACTCGCTTCACTATGTGTAGCTCGCTCCCCTCTCTTGAAAGCCGAACTGGCGCCTTCTTTTGATAACTGGGTTAGGGTTACCGAAGGCAATCTGGCAGGCAAAGTTTCCCCTTTTATTCGGCAGCCGCCTTTGATGTAACTAAACTAGATAGAGTTTGGGTCACGAATTCGGATTTACCGATCCGAGGGAACCAAATGAAGCATCTTTTTCTCCTTCCGAAAGAAAAGAGGAAGACTTATTCCCACCGAAGTGCACTAATAGAAAACCCCTACCAGTCGAAGTGGAATGATGAGCTAAAAGTCCCTTGTACGATGAAGCTGAGTCACAGAAGCGGGAGAGGTGTCTTCTTTGAGGATCGTTTCCTATCGAGTGGATCAAATCCCAAGCCTTAAGAGCCCATTAACCCATCTTCTGTTCCGCTAGCCAGCTAAGCTAAAGCTTGCCATCGACCGGTTCGTTCGGAAGTAACCGCATGCGCTCACCTATCCATCAACCAAGACAGAAGGGAATGACCAACCAAGCGAGCAGAGCCCAACTACCAATCCTATGTTCTCCCAATCCTGGAACTGGCGGCAATCTAACGAATTCGGGAAAGCAAGATGATCGACACTGGAAAAGACGTCTTGGCGAGAGGTGCTTTAGCAACTCGACTGAAAAGCAGAGGGCATAGAGTCACCGACTAAAGCAAGCCAGGAAAGGTAATTGCTTACAGACAGACCATATTTTTGAATAGCAGCTTACTCTCAAACACCGTATTCCGCCAAAACCATTTACTACGCAAACAAGACCGGCAACTGGTTGAGCTGATAGGACCACAGCTGAGATTGACTCAAGAGCGTCTGTGGCTAAAAGACTAGCAGCATATTCTTCTTCAATTGCGACAGGAGCTCATTCTTTCGCAGCTTATTCGTCGTTTGGGCAAATGGATGTGGGATGGAGCTTGAACTAAGGGACCTGGGGCGTAGCCTTGATTCAAAGTGTCTAGGTACCAAGAGTAAAGGAAGGAGGGCTAACTAATATAATAGGGGTAGGGGGGCGCTAACGAGCAAGAAAAGGCCCCTTTATTAGTAAGGTTGCTTGCTTGTCACACAGGTCGTCTTTGGCTCGTCTCCTTCCGCGATACGCACCTGGTAGTATCCCGCCGTAGATCCAACTTCGAGAAGTATCTCGCGCGGGCGAAGAAGTCTGCAATAAAAGTGGATACTTGTTTTTGATAGTTAGGTTACCTTGTTGAGCGCCCGATAATCAATGCACAAGGCTCCCGCTTTTTCTGGAAAGGGGCTCCCCAACCTTTTCCCAGCAGCAATCAATATAGGGAAAAACTGCCTTGGAGGCTGGAATCAAAATAGGCCTCCATGAGTTCCTGAAATTGATTCCTGAGTTCAACCAATCCCCTTAACTAATAGATGCTAGTTGGGGGGCCATCCGCTTAACCCAGCCCCAGTCTAAATAGTTGGGGGTTTGGCTCCAGGCTCCAACTCGATCTTGTGGTAGACTGCCCTACTAGGGCGCACTTGGCAACTAATTCGTGGGGCATGATATCCCAAAATTCCTCAAGTACTTGCTGCACTTCCTGAGAAAGAAGTAGTCTTGGTATTGGATCCGCTCTTCTGAGAGCATGAACATCAATTAGATTCAATTCCTCTTCTTTATTCTTAAGAGAAACCCCCCCCCCGAACCATTCTTAAGACCACCAAGCTCTCTCGAATGAATTCTACTCTTTCTGCTTTCGAGATAGAAGAGTAGGCAAATTGATTACCCACTAAGGTGTAAAACTTTGTGACTAGATCGTCCTGAAAACGGATGCGACGGGAAGAAGTGGCATTTGTAAGTGTTGCTGACTTAACATTTAGGTTTCGGCATAACAAAGCTTGCACTGTCTTTTCGCACTTAGGCGCACAGCGTGCCATTGGTAATGATTCTACTACGGTGCCACAAATTCGCAAGCTGATCCTAAGTAATCGTTGTTGTTCATTGGATTCCGGAGGAACTACTTCGTTAGGATTGGGGAATTGCTGCGATTCTTCCTGAATAGCCTGGATTCTCCCGTCGAGAGTCGCTTTGAAAGTCGTACCTAAACTCTTACGACTGAATATGATAAAGCCTATAAAACAAAGAGCTACTATCATTTCTTCATTATAGATTGAGATCTTCTTCGAACTTAATGCACAAATAGATAGAATAGCAGCAAATAACATCTTTCTAGCATCCATATTCGTCGAACTCAATCTCATTTAGAAAGCTTATCCCCATTTCTTTTTCAGCAACTGAACGGGAAGTGGTTTAGGAAAGGACTTTTGAATCGGATGCGCTCGCCCAGCGAGAAAGGCCCTGACCCTGCCGACCAAGAAAAAAAGAGAACGAAAGGCGTTCCTCGAACTTCGTATTTTCCTAATTTGAGAAGAGGTACAAAGTGACTCGACTGTAAGGTCCACCAGGAGAAGTCTCGACTGAAAGGAGAGGAATGGTTAACCTTGAATGCTATTAATAAATTCTACAGCAATAGTCCCTCGGACTCGGAAAGTTATAACGAAAATGGCTAACCCAATAGCGGATTCCGCAGCTGCCACCGTTGGAACCAATGAAGCAAATACTTGACCCATCATATCATCCGAAGAAACGGAAAATACCAAAAAGTTCGAATTCACAGCTAATAACATTGATTCAATTGGCATTGACATAATAGGAATATTTCGTCTATTAAGGAGGATTCCCCGAATACCTAAAATAGAAATAATCATAGAAAATGTGAAATATTTGATAGGATCCATTTCGGGAACGTGTAATCTAAGAGAAATTCAAATGTTATTAGATGACAAGCTCGACCGAACACCTGAAGTCCTTGAGATTTAGGTTAGGGAGACACGCGCGCATTCCTGACAACAGGCACGGGCGATATCCAGGCAAGCTTCCCCGCAAGCCTCACAACAGACACGTCCCACCTGTCCGACCGTAGGCCCCACTGCTGCGGCAAGGCGCGGCAGCCCTGACCCTGCGAAGAAGAGCTTCCCGTCGGTTCAGGCACCATTTTTTTGAATAGGTGGAACTTCGGTGATAGGTTGTTTTTGATCCCATGAGGGATCTAGCGATTTCCCCCGTCCCCCCCAAGAGGAGATTGGTTAGGAACAGGATGGGCAACTTCAGCCGGTGCTGGCGCCTGCGTAAGCGGCTCTTGAGCCGCTAAAGAGAACCAATAGACACGACAGCTGGGCCAGCACCTGAAGTGGATTTACTAAATCCCCCTTATCTATTTCTGGGTAAATAACTTGGTGACTAACAACAAAGACAAAAAAACTTGCTACCAAGAAGACGATGGATAAGAGAAAAATTAGGGTCTTTTCTCCTTCTGGGTTGACTTGAGAAAAAAAAAAGAAAAAAAAAAGGAATAATTAACACCGACTAAGATCAAAGAAACTAGCAGACTAATCACTAAAAAGGCCTTTGGTTCAAATTGTGACATCTATCTTAACTTACTCAATTATCTCGTGAACTATCTGCTTCAAAAAGAGAGTTGGTTGAATGAGACTGAAACCTTCTTTCTTAGAGGAGGGCACCACTTCGACTGATGCGGGCGCGGTTCCCTCGTCGTGAAATAAGTAATGAAAGGGAAGACCCGCCCCCGGTCAACTTTCTTGTTGCCCTGTATAGCTTTTTAGAACAGAGATCTAGCAACGCATTCTAGGCACAGATCATTGGTATTGGATGTATCGTTAGGTTGTGCCGAGTCAAATCTGCTCCGTTTTTTTTCCGTTGCAGAAAAGAGATCCCTTCCCTCCGCTTTCTAAAATGAGGAATATTAAGTCCGTGGGGCTGCAGGTACTATGGATCCTCTGACTCCCAATCGGGTTGCCTTCCCTGGTCTCGCCGGTCTTACCTGTAGGTCGTGATGTGCCTTGAGATGGCCGTCTCCTGTCCCCCTGCCGGTGGGGAATCTGCTCCCGGGTTGTCGCTCTGCTGCGTCTGGCCCGTCCTCTAGGCACCTTTGGAAGGCAGGGAGTGTGACAACGTACACGCTTTTCCCTTTACCCCATAGGGCCTTCTTTCTCATCAGTTGCAGGGTTTGGTGGCCCGAAAGAAACTTGGCTTCGCCAAAAGGCCTCATCTCTGGAAGCCCGGCTCGCGAGGCGTCCCTCTCGCTGTAGGGTTCCAAAACTCGCCTCGCTCTTGGGACATGCTATCTTTCCCCTCTTTATTCTCAAGTAAAGGGTGAGTCCCATGCGTCAGTTTGTGGATCGCGGTCTCACGCACTAATCCCTACAGGCGGGTGCCCGTAGTAGGCCGGCCGCCCTACCTAAACCAATCATCATATCGGTCCCTAAGCCCCATTGCTGGAAAGGCTCGGCTTCAAAACCGTACGTGGGGCTTCCGCCTCATACGGCTCCTCTAAGGATGGAGGTAGGCCCAGCCCAGGCTTGCGCGGTTAAGGTTGTTGTACACCTGCCAATCAAGTAAAAAAAAAAGAAGAGAACGAAAGCTTTAGTTTTTGGGGGGTTGGTGATTCCGTGTATGGATGATCACCTTGAGCCACGAATTTAGTAACGTAAGGCGGGCCTGTTTCTCCCCTTGCGTTGCTAATTCCTCATAAAGCCCCTCCCTCCATACGTCCAGTTGATCATCCCGAACCGCATCCCGGGTTTGACAGAGGGAAATTTTGCGCTCCAGCTCGCGCACCTCCCGATCTATGCGCTCCGCCCCTTCCCGACGACGGTCGGGATCCCTCTCGTTCTGGAGGTTCCGTTCCATTTCATGGATTCGCTCCAGATCCTCCCCCAATTGGAGATTCCGCGCTCGTAAAGAGTCGGAACTCTCTACATCGAGGTTCAAGTAAAGGCCACTTTCCGCAGGCAACTGTTCCGACCAGGAAGGTGAACCCCTCCGCTGATCGTTAGAGCGCTCATTATCAAAATAGCTGCCAAGAAAACCGTCGAATGGGTTTGTAGGGGGCATAGGCGTATTTCCCCCCCCCATAAATCCTGATATCGGCGGGTAGAATTGAGAAATGGCACGAGTCAAATCGTCGAAGCATAAGTAACCTACTGAAAAGAATAATTTTATCATAATAATGGAAAAAATGAATCTGAAAATAGAAAACCAAAGGAATTGCCATTTCATTGACAATTTCCTTATAATAGGAAATGACGAAAAGTAAGTGAAAAAGGTTTCTATGCTGCAAAAGACTGGGATGGGAAACAAAACGGAATGTACAAAATTTATAGCACGTGTAACCAATAAACCAAAGACTAAAGCAGGGCTCGACAAAACAGAAAGTATCATGGGTACGTCGTCCTTCCCTGAAATGGAACTTTCATGCTAGTTCTTGCTTCAGCATGAAAGTCGATCTATTACGACCAGCGCGGTTGTTCCTATTTCATTTTCTTCTTCCTTGCCCTTCTTTCTTAGAAAGCACTCACTGAGTTACTTACGGAATCTCAATGCAGAAATTTAGAAAAGTTCTGTTAGGTTCTTAGTAGCAGTCGGCGACCTTTTCTTCTTTTACTTCACATAGCTTTTCGTCTCCTTGATAGCTGGAAGTTCTCCAAAAGTATGAAAAGCAGGAGGACTTTGTACCATCCATTCCAGTGTAGTTGAATTAAGTTCAAGAGCCCAAGGACTTGGAGCACATCTTTTGTTATTTCCACTGCTTAAAGTGATTGTTACGACCACGAAGAAACAACAAATCCCAACTACGGATATATAAGAGCCAAAACTGGAAAGGGCATTCCATCCAGCGTAAGCATCTGGATAATCTGGAATACGACGTGGCATACCTGAAAGCCCTAAGAAATGCATAGGAAAGAAGGTCAAATTAACCCCGAAAAAAGTGATCCAAAAATGGATTTGACCTAAAGTTTCAGGGTATGTCCGACCAAAGATTTTACCCACCCAATAGTAAAATCCTGCAAATAAAGCAAAAACGGCTCCCATAGAAAGTACATAATGGAAATGTGCAACCACATAATAAGTATCATGTAGAGCAATGTCTAGCCCTGAATTTGC
>CM031937.1:38081584-38291034 GCA_018703725.1 Brassica juncea | reverse complement strand
CACCAGCAACCTTCATATCTCTTATTTTTCTGTTTCTCTTTATTATTCTACGCTTTTTTTGAAGAAAAAACCAGACCCTAGAGTTGGAGACTTGAGATTTTTCCTACTTTATAAAGGGAGAAGGCCAACTCTCTCGATTTAGAGAAGAACTCCTTGAACCCTATTACCTTATTTCAGTCATATTTCATGTTGCTTTATATCTCTGTCTCTGTGTTTTCTTGCTTCATGGCCGAGTAGTAGATCTTGTTAGCTTAGGGTGCTAGGGTGTTAGATCATGAGCTAAACTAGATAGGTTGATAGTTGTCTTCACTCATTACAGCTCTTACTGCTTATGCTAAACTACTGATTTAGTGTATGAATCTAGGTTTAATCTATTCATCAAAAGTGTTATAGGTTGCTATACATTGAATGAATGAGCATCGCATCCCTAGCCAGCGAAAGTAGATGTTAGGGTGTTTTGTGAACAAATCAGACTTGTAGTTAATGTTTGTCATCTCGTCTCAGTCCAAACGATAGTTTAGGTGCTGAGATCGATTGACAAAAGGTGAAGCTCCACGACAGTGGGCTGATCTGCTTGTAGTGTTCTTAGTTCTAGACTTGCGCTTAATAAAATCTGAATAATTGTTTGGCTCATGGCTGTGAACACCTGAATAAACCACCCTAGGCTAGCTCTTTGAAAACCTTAAAATTAATTTGTTTCTTGCTTGTTACGATTCCTCAAACTAAAAACCCCCATATTGTTTTAGCTAAATATTGATCTCATAGAAATAAAGTGTAAACTGGTCCTCTGAATTGAACATCAATTACTACAATTACCACTGTAAATTTGACAGTAGGAAAGGTTCAATTTTAATGTATCAGAATCATATAATCTTAAACACGCTTCTGCAACTTAATTATCCTTTTCTCTCTATGTGAAATGTGCTTACTAAATTTTAATAATCATTCTTTCTGCTCACAAAACGAGAAACAAATTAAAAACAAATTAATACATCACACAAACTACACCACAGTTTCTCAATCAAAACAAGTCAAATAAGTCATATCATTCATTTACTTGCAAGGAACCGAGGAAGCAAGATAAAATTTAGTGCTGGTGTTCCTGGCATTGTTCTTTGATGGCAACGTCAATTTCTCATTCTTTGCAAATTTGTGCTTTATATGAGAGAAATGAAGAAGTGTTTTAGCAAAAAAAAATATATGAAGGAAGTGTCGCAAACTCACACTTTCCCTAGGGCATATATTATATCAGTTTTTCTTGCTTTTAAGTTGTCATACCATAATATATTATTAATGCAATAATTTCGTCTGTTATTTTATATTTAAGATATAACTTATATTTAGTAATAGAAACTCCTTCGAAAGAACTATTTTCGTCCAGGAATCAAATAAGTCATATCATTCACTACCCATAGTTTCTAGGTAAGGACCAAAATCCATATTTTCATGTTTGATTTTTGGTGTTGGTTATATATAAAAACGAATATAAAAAATAACTTGACAACAAGTATATATATTGAGTTAGATTTAAGAAACTACCATTTAACATAAAATATATAAGAATATAAAAACTACGATTACATGTTACCGCAACAATATCAAAAATCAATGTCAAATGTAATTACTACAAACAAACTAAAAAATTTGTGTCCATACTTTAAGCAAGAGAATTAGAGTTTTTCTTTAAGAAATAAATTAGCACTTTTTAAAAATTATAACCAATCAATTTAGCAAAAATACTATACATAAATTTAGTCTCCAGGTGGAACTTAAAGTCAACAATCGTGAATTTTAAAAATTCCCTTCTTTTCAAAAACCAAACAATGATAAAACTTAATACACACAACTCACATATAATATTTCAAAAATCAACATAATTCTAATGATTACTGAGAATAGATATAAAATAAAAATAGGATTGTACAATTGTAAAACACAATTGTCAAACTCAAGGACCATCATACCTTAGCCACCATAATATCTCATCCCCGACAATCATGTATGATAAAATATTTTTCAACATATTATTTTATACCTATAAATTAACCAAATCTTTAAATCCACGTAACAAATATTTGTCTCATTTATTACTAAGTGTCTCGAATTGATATCATTTGTTTTTCTGATACTATTTATGTAATATAATATGATCTTTTTTTGTAGTGTCTCATACACATTTCTTGCAAATTCAAATCTAAAACATAAACCACAAAATCATATAAAAAATAATAACTTAGATCACAAGTAAAGTATATCCCGTCCGTAGGACGGACCAACCCTAGTTTACAAATAAAATATTAAAATAATACATTGCTGTAATAAATCATCTAAAATTTTCCAAGAACTAATACACATTAATGATAGAAACCGATGTAAGAAACTATAATATTTAATTGATAGTTTGTTTTAACATCTTGTTAACATTTAAACATCTAGTTAATATTTATATTGTTTCATATCAGTGCCACAAAAATTTTGTGTCGTAAATATTCTTAAGCTATCATCATTACACACATAGGGATTGATAAATAGCTATCATCATTCGGTTACCAGTACTCGGTCGATGTTGATGAACGGTTATCGGTCGATGTCAGATGAATGAGATCGGTCGATATCGATGAAAGGTTATCGGTCAAATACATGCTATTGACATACACATTTCAGTTAAATGAAAAAGAGAAATATCAAATCTGCTCCATGTAATGTCACCCTAGATTGAATAAAATAATTTTAGTTAAAATTTAACAATGATTATTTCTCTAAGATGATTTTAATAAAGTTTCAATCCTAAAATAACGCTAACAATCATTATTTCCTTGCTACAAGATCAAAATTATTTGGCATTAATCCTAAACTCACATCTAAATTAACAATAATTACTCCTTTCCTATAAATCAAGATCACTATAGCCTAACCCTAAATTCAAGTTGTAATCAAAGAGAGTCAAAATAAAGTTAAACTTAAAACGATTTAAGTTTGAAAATATATCTGATAACATAATGAGTAAAAAGCGGTTATAAACAACCGGAAAATTACTCCAAACCGAGTTTTAGACAAAATAAACAAAAAAAAAAACTAAATTAAACTTGATTCTTAGAGATTAGGTTTTTGAGGGTTTACTCATACATGCTTGGCTCCCCAAGCTTGCACCAGTCAATCAATGGGACTTTCACATCAGCTAACCTTTCTTCGACAATGAGTAGTTCAGTTCTAGTTTCTCCTTCTCATACTTGAGTTCAGCTTCTTTAATATGGTCATCAAGCAACCGAGTTTGGCAGTCAGGGAGTTCACTTCAAGCATTGCGTCATTCAATTCTATCTTTAGCTTCAAGATGTTCCTTCATTATCATGAGGATAGCCCTGTAACGGATTTGAGTTTCCTTCCTTGCTTTCTTATAACCTTCTTGATACATTGAATCATGATCTTCTTCAACGGGACATTTCAAATTCAAGTCACTCTTCTGTCATTTTATCTTGTTCATCAAACAAAATCGGTTTAAAAGAGCAAGTTCTGATATATGAACTAAAGGAATATCAATTACTTGAAAGATTACATAATAGACACAAACGATTAATGTTTATATTTAAGATTTTGTTACGTTCAATAAAAACTAAATCATTTAGGTAGATCATCTCATATCTTACATTTGATCATCTCATATCTTACATTTATTCTATTAGCATATAAATGGTATCGTTCTCTATCCATTCTATAACCTACACGGCAAACTCATACTTGTATTAAAATTAGAAGAAAAGAAGAAAAACTTACCAAATGTGGATGCATAAGAGATGACAAAGCAAATGGAAGAAGATATTGGATGTAACTGATAACCATCACAGGAACACTGGGAACAAATAAAAAAAGAATGAATAGAAAAAAAAATATGGGAATAATGAGGAATGATTATTCTATATCAAATTTAGTGAGGAATAAATTTATTCTATAATTATCTACAAATAAAGGAATGGGAAAGAATGGAAAGGAATAAATATTCCTTATGAATGGTAAAATTTATTAAGAATGTTAAGGAATGCATTAATCTTTTTTATTCCTTGGTCACCATTCATAGCCATTATGTTTTGGTGAAAATAAGCCGGTTTTTATACTTATAATTAAAATAAATTCTAGAGTTATGTTATTTTGGATTGACAGACACCACTCTTTGGTTATTAACGTATGGGCTTTATTTGAAGTAAAATCTTGTCTGAGGATTTAAAAGTTAGGCTTTCTAATTTATTTTTATCTTTTAGTTAAATCTGGCCCATATCAGAATTTCTCAGGCAAAACGGTAAAATCATTTTTTCCGTCAAACCTTTAAATCAAGTTTTTTGCCAAAACCGTAAAATCGAGTTTTTTCCGCCAAAATCGTAATTGAGTTTTTCCGCTAAAACCGCAAAATCAAATTTTCTGCCAAAATCGTAAAATCAGGTTTTACCCCAAAACAGTAAAATTGAGATTTTACGCCAAAATTGCAAAATCATGGTTTCCCACAAAAACCTCAAAATTATGTTTTCCGCCACAGAGTTTTTCCGCTTGAACCACAAAATTATGTTTTTCCACCAAAACCGTAAAATCAGATTTTTTCCACCAAAATTGCACGATCACGTTTTTCGGTAAAATCACCAAATCACGTTTTCTAGCAAAAAAACTCAAAATCGAGTTTTTCCGTCAAAACTGAAAAATCATGTTTTTCCGCCGAAACCCCAAAATCAAATTTTCTCGACAAAACGGCAAAATCAGGTTTTCCCGCCAAACCGCAAAATCTCGTTTTCCCACCAAAACCGCAAAATCATGTTTTCCCGCCAAAACCGCAAAATCGAGCTTTCCGCCAAAGCCGCAAAATTGAGCTTTCCCCCAAATCCATAAAATCGAGCTTTCCACCAAAGCCGCAATATCAAAATTTATGTCCAAGCTGTAAAATTGAGTTTTCCTACCAAAGCAGCAAAATAGAGTTTTCTGCCAAATTCGATTTTTCTGTCAAAACCGTGAAATGAGTTTTTCCGCGAAAACTACAAATCTAGTTTTTCAACGAAAACCATAAAGTTGAGTTTTAACCCCATTTTCCCACCGAACCGTAAAATCATATATTTATATCAAATCTGCATAATAACATTTTCCCACAAAAAATAATTAATTAATTATATTAAGTTAATCGTGCTAATAGGTTCCCCACTAATTTTAAATAAAATCCCATTTGATAAATGAATCTTAACAAAACTATCCGTTTAAAATCGAGTAAACTATAGTCTAAATAGATATTTATTTTTGTTAAAATCTCCCCCCCCCCCCTTTAAAACCAATTAAGAAAACTCATTTTAACACCTCTGTGACTGTCTGTGTGCTCTCCAACTTCCTCTCGTCTAAATATCACTCTTTTGGCTTATTTTATGTTCCATTTGCTTCAAATAGAATAAGGAGCCACTCTATATAGCTAAAGTAACTCTAAATGTAGCCAATGGTCAAACAGAAAATCAAAATGTATGGTCAAAAAATGAAAATCACAAGACAAAAAAAAATAAAAGAATAACAAGACATCATCACCCCACGGCCACGACCGAAATTTGGGTTAAGTTAAACCAAACTCAACTCTATTCTTTTGGTTAAGAACCAACGTAAACTCTAGTTGATTCGTTTCCTCTAGTCCAGTTAGCGTTTAATCTACCATAATCGTTAGACGCAGTGGTACGAAAATATTCAATATACTTCGAATACATCGAATGATACTATCGAGTACACCATACTTGCGGAATACCATATGCTATGTGTTTTCTTTTCGAGAACTCCATATGTAATGTCGACAGCGTGATAACTAATATATAACATGTATATATAAAAGTAGTTGACGAATGATTCAAGTTTGTGGAAGTGAATTAATCGATGGGATGAAAAAGTCATGGACTATTATGGAACACAACATGTTGCTTGCCTGCTATGTTCGTCATAATAATTTAATTTCGAATTTTCTTGCGAAGTAACTTAGGATGTATATATATATGCAAGTTAGGACAAAAACTACAAAAATAAAGAAAGAAAAAATTGGTGGGGTGCGATGAAAGGGGTACAGAACATTTACCACCATTCTTACACGTTCTCGTTCTTGCTTGTCTTCCTTGTCTCGATTCTATTTCATCCGGCCCTTTCGATCTATGTCAACACTATGGCGTCTTCAGAGTCTCTCATAATCTCAAGCAATAGAACACTTGTATCTCCCGGTGGAGCCTTCGAGCTTGGTTTCTTCAAACCCTCGGGTCGCTCGCGTTGGTATCTCGGAATATGGTATAAAAAAGTCCCCCGGAAAACCTACGCATGGGTCGCCAACAGAGACAACCCTCTCTCCAATTCCATTGGAACCCTCAAAATCTCTGGCAACAATCTTGTCCTGCTAGGTCAGTCTAATAACACTATTTGGTCGACAAATATTACTAGAGGAAATGCGAGATCTCCCGTGATGGCAGAGCTTCTTCCCAACGGTAATTTTGTAATGAGATACTCCAACAACAGAGACTCAAGTGGATTCTTGTGGCAGAGTTTCGATTTTCCGACGGATACTTTACTTCCGGAGATGAAACTAGGTTACGATCTCAAAACAAGGCGCAACAGGTTCCTTACATCATGGAAAGGTTCAGATGATCCGTCAAGCGGGAATTTCGTGTACAAACTCGACATTCGAAGGGGATTGCCTGAGTTTATTCTTATAAATACATTTTGGAATCAACGTGTTGAAACGCAAAGGAGCGGTCCGTGGAATGGAATCGAGTTTAGTGGCATACCGGAGGTGCAAGGATTAAATTACATGGTTTACAATTATACGGAGAACAGTGAGGAGATCGTTTACTCGTTCCATATGACCAACCAAAGCATCTACTCCAGATTGACAGTCAGTGAGTTGACATTCAATCGATTCACGTGGATCCCGCCATCATCGACATGGAGCCTGTTCTGGACTTTACCAACGGACGTGTGCGATCCGCTTTTATTATGTGGATCGTATTCTTACTGTGACCTAAACACGTCACCTAACTGTAACTGTATTAAAGGGTTCGTTCCCAAGAACCCGCAGCAGTGGGACTTGAGAGACGGAACACAGGGGTGTGTGAGGACGACGCAGATGAGCTGTGGTGGAGATGGGTTTTTGCGGCTAAACAATATGAGGTTGCCGGATACTAAGACGGCGACTGTGGATCGGACAATTGATGTGAAAAAATGTGAAGAGAGGTGTCTTAGCAATTGTAACTGTACGTCGTTTGCGGCTGCGGATGTTCGAAAAGGAGGATTGGGTTGTGTGTTTTGGACCGGAGAGCTCGTTGAGATCAGGAAATTTGTCTCCGGTGGTCAAGATCTTTACGTCAGATTGAATGCTGCTGATCTAGGTTAGTTTATTCTCTTAAAACTAAGAACATCGGATATCCTACGTCATCAATAACTAATTATACTGTTGTCCGGATGAGGAAGTCTCCCTATTTTTTTCCGATTTAAATTATTTAAACACGAATTATACATTAAACGGGCCGGCTAATATTAGTATCTACGATTACGAAGTATGTAGAAGCAGAAAGATAAAATAGATGAGATAATTCGGCAAACACAAGGGATGTGATACGTGAACTGGACCAAATATTTTAAAAAAAACCTATAACTCATCATACCTGTCATGTCAGGGCAGGCGTCACTACCTACTTAATACATTAGTTATTTTTTTTCGTTCTCATGTCCTCGATCTCATACTAATTTCTTAACCTGTCGAAGTCAATTTTTTTGTTTTGTTTTAATGCGCTGCAAGCCTGCAATAGCCTTGTCAGCTTAATAGCTTCTCAATTTTTTTACACGACTCTTTGCAGATTTTCCCTCGGGTAAGAAGAGAGACCGAACTGGAGAAACCATAGGTTGGAGTATTGGAGTCAGCGTTATGCTTATTCTGAGTGTTATCGTGTTCTTCTTTTGGAGGAGGAGACAGAAGCAAGCAAAAGCAGATGCAACACCTATTGGTAAATGAGTAATAACCTTCATTTTATTTTACTTTTCTGTAAATTTTTCTTCTATGTTCTGATCCTTTATGTGTTCGAATGAAAATAATCTGTCAAGTGGTAAATCAAGTTCTAATGAACGAGGTGGTGTTACCAAGAAAGAAGATAAATTTTTCTGGAGAGGACGAAGTAGAAAATTTGGAACTTCCATTGATGGAGTTTGAAGCTGTTGTCACAGCCACCGAACATTTCTCTGATTTTAACAAGGTCGGAAAAGGTGGTTTTGGTGTTGTTTACAAGGTATAAAATAATGAAGGAATCACTATGATTTTTTTTTTCTTTTTTGTGAAAAAGGAATCAGTATAAAATTAGAATAGGGATCTTTAAAAGAAAAAAGAATAGTGATATCTATCACTGCGGTCGGTGGTTTTCGTAACTCGTTAAGAACAACCTCAATGGTGAAAACTTACTTAGAGTTTTAAAAAAATTAGTTTAGCCGATTTCTAGAAACTTTTTACAAAAATACTACAGTAAATTTATAGAAAACTATTTACTTACAAAATGTCGGTGCTTTATTAAAATATGTAGAATTAGTTAAAATGGGACAAAAAACTTATGAACAAATAAAAGTCAATTTTTATACTAGAAAACATAAATCAGTTAACAATTATGTGAGACAGGTGTTTTTTTTAAAAAAGAAAATGAAACAATTTACTTTCGGTGTTGTTTTATAAAAGGTTTGTTATTGTCAAATTGATTTTGATATTTAACTACAAATGATTTTCAGTTATTCAGCATAACTATTTCTCCCACTATCTATACTCACATGATCTGCACTTCTTTAGTCAAGAGTGTCATTTGATCAAAATAATATAGTTTTTACATCATAAGAATGCAAGAGCGTGATTTTAATCAAAATAATTATTCTTTTGCATCCGAGAAGATTAAGTTACAATCTTAAATATGAGTTTTTAATATTTATTTCTATTTTTACAAGCATTTCAATATGATTTTTAATATTTATGTACTATCTTTTGTCTCAAACTTTAATCGTAACAACTTATATTATTGGTTCATGTTTCATTTGATCCATTACAAATTTGCAACTTGTAATCGTATTTAGTCTTCTATGGATTTATTAACATAGCGTATTGCGTCTTTAATTTGACCATTATTTTGCTCTTGCATAGCAAGGGCCATAATACAATTAAGAAATAAAAATGAGCTTTAATTATAAACAAGTGTGATACAAAGAAAATATGAATTTTGTTAAAAGAAACGTATAGTCTAAAATATGCTCCTAAGTTTTATTTGAAATCAAATGCCTTAATCATTGTTTCTTTTTTTTATTGAATAGACACTGCTCTGTTGGTTTTGTATAAGTGATCAATTATGTGTTACCAGGGAAGGTTAGTTGACGGGCAAGAAATTGCAGTGAAGAGACTATCAGAAATGTCAGCTCAAGGTACCGATGAGTTCATGAACGAAGTCAGGCTAATTGCAAAGCTTCAGCACAATAATCTTGTCCGACTTCTTGGCTGTTGTGTTTATGAGGGCGAGAAGATCTTAATTTACGAGTACTTGGAGAATCTAAGCCTCGATTCTCATCTCTTTGGTTAGTGCCTCAACACATCATCAGACCGGTTTATTTTTATGGTTAAATGTCTTTGGAAGTATGTTAATGTGATTCTGTTGTGAACGAAGTGCAGATGAAACCAGAAGCTGTATGTTAAATTGGCAAATGAGATTTGATATTATCAATGGGATTGCCCGAGGGCTTCTGTATCTTCACCAAGATTCACGGTTTAGAATCATCCATAGGGATTTGAAAGCAAGCAATGTTTTGCTTGATAAAGATATGAATCCAAAAATTTCAGATTTCGGAATGGCTAGGATCTTTGGACGGGATGAGACGGAAGCTGACACGAGGAAGGTGGTCGGAACTTAGTAAGCAATTAAAGCATCATAATATTTTTAAACAAAGAGCTACATGAGTACAGAGTTAAACATGATAGATTTTCTATTTAATATTTGTTATGCAGTGGCTACATGTCTCCAGAATATGCGATGAACGGAACATTCTCGATGAAGTCAGATGTGTTCAGTTTTGGGGTCTTGCTTCTTGAAATTATAAGTGGCAAGAGGAATAAAGGCTTCTGCGACTCGGATAGTAACCTTAATCTTCTCGGATGTGTAAGCTTGAAACCTCTTAATTCGATTGTGTTTCGACGATATCACTAAGAAAATATCCGACCATTATGCATAGGTGTGGAGAAATTGGAAAGAAGGTCAAGGTCTAGAGATAGTAGACAGGGTCATCATAGATTCTACATCACCAACGTTCAGGCCACATGAAATCTTAAGATGTTTACAAATTGGCCTCTTGTGTGTTCAAGAACGTGTAGAGGATAGACCAATGATGTCGTCAGTAGTATTGATGCTCGGAAGTGAAGCTGCATTGATTCCTCAACCTAAACAGCCAGGTTATTGCGTCAGCGGAAGTTCTCTTGAAACTTATTCTACTTGGAGTAAACGGCGTGACGATGAATTTTGCACAGTGAACCAAATCACCATGTCGATCATTGACGCTCGGTAATATGATAGTCGTTGATAATATTCTCATTATTAAAGTTGTAATAAATGGAAAAAAACGAGTTTTCCAAATTGAGTGATGACAATGCTTGCCAAACTCCTCAGTCTCTATCGAAAGTTTCATTCATCCTCTGATATTCTGTTTTTCGAATTAACTCACCTTCAGCAATTGCGACAACCAACTCAACACAGACAATTCAACGACAACCACAGATCACAACGTACACAAACAGTTGTGCATCTCTCTACCTATATTACATCTTTTTTTCTCTGTTTTTGTAAGCTCAGGAGCTCGGAAAAATAAACGTTATTCTCAGTACAGTAAATTTCAGTCAATATATTAATACTAATATCCAAACAAGTACAGGAAATTAACAGAATTATCAAAAAAAAAAAAAAAAAAAAAAAAAACAGAGAAGAGACGTAAAGAGCTTATGTTTAGTTGATGATGGATCGGTGATGACGATTTGCATATTTATTTACGGTCAGTGGCATATCCAGGTGTACTCATAAGTTTACTATTCACATGTACATCGTTGCACAAACATCCACATGTACAATTGATTAATAAAACCCAAAGTTATAGAATACGATAGATGTGAGTCAAACATTTGATTTGGGCCAAACGAGTCTGGAGACTAATTCAAGATTAATCGAAGATTAGCTTTGATTATTTTTTTAAAACACATTATTTTAGTTTTGGGTAGAGTACACTTGTAGAATGTTGTAGTCTTTGAGAAGCTAGCTAGTTTACAATCACCATATTGGCGAAAAATTGTGATTCACAGTTTTGACGAAAATAATGCAACAAACTGTTTCGGCGGAAAACTGATTTTTTCTATTTTGTCAGAAAAATGGGATTTTTTCTATTTTGTCAGAAAAATGGGATTTTGTAGAAAAATCAGATTTTCTGGTTTTGGTAAGAAAATTTGATTTTGCGGTTTTTGTGAGAAAACATTATTTGTGGTTTTGGCAGAAAAACGTAATTTTATTGTTTTTGCGAGAAAACGTAATTTTGTGGTTTTGCGAAAAATCAAGATTTTTTGCAGGAAAAAAAAAACAGAATTTTCACCATTGGCAGGAAAACACAATTCTTTTGGCAAGAAATTTTACTTTTGTGGAGTTGGCCGAAAACCTGAATTTTATGCTTATGTAGAGAAACACAGAATTTTAAGATTTCAAAAATTGGATTTTATGGTTTTGACTGGAAAACATATTTTATTGTTTTGATGGCAAATATAATTGAGTATTCAACTATATCTATATATATAATACAACTAATTTTTATATCCTAAACACAACATTAAAATATATTTTGGTGTTAAAATAACAGTTAGAATTTTTTTTTTAATTTTCTTATTACCATTAAGAGTCCCAAAACGACTAATTCAAATTAATGCATACGATTACGAGAAATTGTCAAAAATACCATTTTTCTTATACCACTTTTCAATTATATACTAATCAACTATACCACCAGATTTTTAATAGGAAAATGACCACTATGTCCCTAATTAATTAAACTTAAACCATCTACATCTTCTTCCTCGATGTGAAGAATCCGACGGCATAGGATGAAAATCGAATATGTGCGGCGAGAATCCAACGAGCTCCGGCAAAGGACGACGATCGGATATGTGAGGCGAGAATCCGGCGATCTCTGGTAAAGGACGATGATCAGATCCGTCGATGATGGCGAATCTAGTCCTTGGCGTTCTCCTCAAGCTCCTCCAGCACATGAACACCGACGTCAAAATCGCTGAAGAACACAGGTCCTCTCTCTTACAAGTCATTTGGAGTGTAATCGAGGAGATGAGGAAGGAGAATCCTCACCTGATCGAGCCGAAGCTGTTCGTCGTTCTCGCGAGGAGACTCGAGGGTTCGGATATGGTGAAGAAAGCCGTCAAGGTGCTCGACGAAATGCCTGAACCGGACGAGTATGTGTTCACGTTTTTGCTTGATGCGTTGTCTAAGAACGTTTGTGTTAAGGATGCTGCAAAGCTTTTGGAGGATATGAGGTTACTGTTTTTTCCAACGGATCATAGGTATTTTGCTTTGTTGTTGTATGGTTGGTGTAGAGAAGGGAAGATGATGGAAGCTAAGCATGTTTTGGTTCAGATGAATGGATCTGGGTTTGAGCCTGACGTTGTTGATTACACTAACTTTCTGAGTGGTTATGCTCATGCTGGTAAAATGGCTGATGCCTATGATGTGTTGAAAGATATGAGGAAGAGAGGGTTTGAGACGAGTGCGAATTGTTACACTGTTTTGTTCCAGGCGTTGTGTAAGGTAGATAGAATGGGTGAGGCGATGAGTGTGTTTGCTGAGATGGAGAGGTATGGATGTGAGGCTGATATTGTGACTTACACTGAATTCATAAGTGGGTTTTGTAAATCGTGGAAGATTGTCAAGTGTTACAGTTTATTAGATGATATGTTAAAGAAAGGGTTCGTGCGGTCCTAAGCTTTTATTAAAGGCTTGTAATTTGTTTTAATAAAAATTCACAAATGATTTATAAACTCTTATTGATTATTTATATACCCTTATATACCCCTCTAAATTATTTTACAAACTGTTATAAATTTTTTTATAATCGAAAAAATTGTTTTTATAAGACTTTCTAAATTGTTATGGACTCTTATAAATGGTTTTAAAGACCTTTTAATTGATTGTTAAACTTATAAACCTTATAAATTTTATACATACCCCTTATAAATTTTTTATAAACTTTGTTTTTATAAACATTTATAAATGCTTTATATACTTTATTAATTATTTTATAAACCTTTATAAATAGACTAGAGACTCTTACAAACAATTTATAAACCTTTATAAATAGACTAGAGACTCTTACAAAAAATTTATAAACCTTTATAAATATCTTATAAACTTTTCAAATTGTTTTATAAACTTTTATAAATGATTTATAAACTCTTATAAATGATTTGTAAACTCTTATTTGCTATTCATCTTTCTTGTGCTCTTCATTTTTATCTTCTTTCATGTGTTATTGTCGTATATTATATCTATATCCAGGACCATAAATGGAATTTCACTGTGACTGTTATGCTCGTTAAAGCTTTCAAATGAAAATTAACTTTCTTTCAAGACATTAAATGGACCTTGTCGTGTGCTCAGACTGGCTTGTACTCAATCTAGAGAAAGTGCATATGTGTTAGTCTTTTAATTCACCTCATGGTTGTACAGAGGATTGTGTTTGAATTCATGAAAACATGCATTGAGATTTTCACAGAGCTTTCCTCATCATCAGATGATGTAAAAATATATGTTTTGCAAAGCTCTTTTTGTGTTGATTGTCTTTTGATCGATTTTAAAACATGAAACTTACAAACCATTATAGATCAGTTTATAAACATTTATAAAACTGTTCATAAACACTTACCAATGAGTTGGCAAAAAAATCTTCAATTAATTATAAACATTTATAAAGCTGTTCATAACCCTAGTTAGACTCTTATAGTTGATTTAAAGACCTCCAATTAATTTCTAAACATGTGTCTGTATATACCTATATAAACCTTATAAATTATATAGATACACCTCATAAATTATTTATACCCCTTATGTACAACACTGTCAAAATCCATGTTATCAAGATCATGATGTATTGGGGTCACCTAATATTTGTAATCCTGAGAGAATCCAATCATTGTATTAACCACAATCTAACAAAGAATAAACAAATTTTATAAGTCTCTTCAAATCTCTAAGTTATAAATTTATAAACCCCTATAAGACTACATTTATAATCTTTTTAAAAACTCTTTAAATTATTGACCAAGACACTGATTAGATAATCACTTTTGGATTGCCTAGCGTCAAATTATTCACTGACTAAAACTTTATTAACATCAAAGATAAATATTACAAAGAGGCATGAAAAATCCCACACTTAATTACATAAGGCCCAACGATGGGCAAACCTAAAGAGAAAGAAAAGCCAACACGGAATCCATCACCGAACACGTGTGCGAAGGCTAAGGCCAGAGAAGACACGTGACGACACGTGGATTATCATCCTTCCTCCATCGACAGAGAAGAACGCCGGAAAAACCGAAATTATCACCTTTTTAATCTTTTTTAATCCCTTATAAAACTGTTATTATGATTTTATATACTCTTATAAATGATTTTATTTCTAAACTCTTATATACATATCTATAAACCCTTACAACTGATTATAAACTCTTACAACTGATAACTCTTATAAATTATTATATAAACCTTTATAAAACAATTATTCCTACCTATTAATGATACATAATCTCTTCTAAATGGTTTTATAAACCATTATAAATATTTTTTATTATTTATTATCAGTGATTCATAAATAATTATAAATGATTTACATAGATTTATAAAAAATTATAAACACTTATAAATTTCTATATAAAGATTTACTTATAATTTTTTGTAAGGATTTGTAAATTCTTCTAAATGATTTATCAAATCTTATAAATTATGTTATGAAGATTATTAAACTCTTATAATATTTTTAAATGTTATTATAAATTCTTAGAAATGATATAAAAACCCCTTATAAATGGTAAATAAACATTTACAAATAATGTATTAACTTCTTATAAATGATTTACAAATAGTTATATAAATATTTATATGTGTTTCATAAACTTTATAGATGGTTGATACCAGGTTATATAAGCTCTTATAAATTTTATAAATCATTCATAAATGGTTTTATAAACTCTTATAAATGGTTGGCCTTACTGTCGCTGTCAAAACCTTGAATCTTGATGGCCTTGAGGGTCATAAAGAGTGGCTTGTATGATCCTTTATAAACACTTCTAAATTGATTTATAAACTCTTATAAATTATGTTATAAAGATTATTAAATTCTTATAACCTTTTGAATATACCCTTAAAATAGATTTATAAACTCTTATAAATAGATTTATATTTCATATATATTTGATCAACTCTTATAATATGTCATAAACCCATCAACACAAACAAAAAATCTCTTATAAACCCTTATAAGATGATATAAATCATTACAAAGATTTATGAATTCTAAAATTACACATACAATAATGATGTTTTTGGTTAGAAAATGATTTTGTAAATAATTATAAATAATTTACAAACATTTATAGGAGAATTATGAACATTATAAATACTTTCATAAAGATTTACTTATAATTTTTGTAAGAATTTATAAATGATATATAAACTCTTCTAACTGATTTATAAATTGATTTATAAACTCTTATAAATTGGGTTATGAAGATTATTAAATTCTTATAATCTTTGGAATAAAACCTTATAAATAGATTTATAAACTCTTATAAATACATGTATAACTTTGTAAATTAATTTATAAACACTTATAAATTAATGTCTAAACTCTTATAAATAGCTTATAAGTTCTTGTAAATAATTTTATAAACCCTTTTAAATAATTTTATAAACCTTTTTAAATAGTTTTATAAACCCTTTTAAATAGTTTTATAAACTTTATAGATGGTTGATACAAGGTTTTATAAGCTCTTATAAAATTTATAAATGATTCATAAATGGTTTTATAAACTCTTATAAATGATTTGTATACAAAACTATTTCATATATCCATATGATTGGTTTTATAAACCTTTATAAACATACATGAATAGTTTTATCCTGAGAACCAGACTGAAGGTTAATGAACTGAGAGACCAGTAGATTCGAGATTCCACTTATAGATGCTTCCACCTCATATGGTTCTCTTGATCTTCTCAACCCACAGTACTCGCCTGCTGCAACTTGCGTCTTCTTCAACGTAGCAAGAAATTTCTCCAAATCCAACTGTGACAATGACCTAGGTACCTGACAAACAAAATGATACTCACTTAAAAACTAATGTATCCAAGTAGAGCATGCTCTAGATTGCACTAGAGTGGGCTGAAAGGTGAAGGATTCAACTTAGGATCAGTAAAAAATCCATCCCATAAAGCCATAAACTAGTCTTCATGTTTGACATGGCTTCATGATCTGTTGAACGGTGCTGGTTAATTAAGAAAGCTGTCCACCTCATCGATAAAAATGATAGCAGGTTGGAGTTTGTACGCCATGCTAGATACAACAGAAAATCACAGAGCAAATCAAATTAGAATCAATCTGAATCGAGTTAGCTCAACCTCATTCAGAAGAGAAGACACTTAACCCGTTATCAATCATGTTATCTCAAAACTCCAAATCATCACTCATTTCTCGCATCGGCTATCACCCGAGTTTCAGACAACCAAAACAAAATCTGAAGAAGAAAAAGAAAAAGATATGATCGGAGGAATCTTTAACCGATTACGATCCAACACGTCAAAAGCTCGACGAATACGATGACGGCTACGTCGAAACTTGATGAAATCTCGACGGCGAAGTTTGATGGAAACGATGGATCATGACGGAGAAGAAGATAGATCTCGACGATATAGAAATGGATTGATAGGTTGAAGATAAGGTTTGGGTCACTTTAGCCATTTACCCATTAATGAATGTGGTATTTGTGAAAATGTCCATTCATTAATGGTAAAGTTTATTTGTGGTACACAAAAAAGTGTATAAGTGAAATTTCTCCTACGATTACAATGTTGGTGTCAAAATCGGTCACGACGGAATCAATGACTGAAAGTCTCTAGAAAGTATTTCTTAAAACAAAAAGTCTCGGATAAATTTGAAAAGAAGTTATACGAGATTTTCTCAAATTAGAATATCCACTCTCTGTGAGATCGGAAGACTACGGGCGTGCACGGACGAGAGTCCCCGGAAAGATCGGTCCGCTCGCCCAAGGACATCGAGATTCAATCACCACAAAAACCCTAAACACAAAAGAATCTGCCTCGAAACTTCGTAGAGGTCGTTCTCTCAAACCGTGAGGAACCAGAAAACGATCAAGATATCAAATCGAAGCCCTCGCCGAGATCTTCAGCCTGGCGCCGGCGGCACCCCGGCCTGGCGCCGGCGGCACCCGTGACGCGGGCCGGCCTGGCGCCGGCGGCACCCCGGCCTGGCGCCGGTCGACGGCCCTCGTCCTGGTCTCGGTCCCATCGTGTTCGGTCTGATCCCATCTTGACTTGTTTGGATCAATCATCGTGAGTTTGGGACGATCACGGCTACAAAATAAACATCCTTCGACTCGATTGGAATCGTCCTCGATGTTTTACGACAAAAACTAGAAGGATTGGATTTCTCGTAGAAGATATCGTATAAAACAAAGATCGATTAACTTGAACATCGATCCTTTAGGCTATACGGTTTATTTTACGAGAAAGATAGTCTTTTCGAGAAATCGTATAAAACGTTCAACGACTTAAGACAAGTCCACGGACTTACTTACGATTTTAAGAATTCAGGCCCAATCAGACTATGACAGTTTATCCAATTTCCCGAACATCGGATAAACATCAAGCCACCGAAAAATAGGGGAAAACTCGTGGATAATTATGAAGATCGACGGAAATGGAATATTTCCTGAAGAGATAAACTTGGGCCCAAAGGCGAGGTCCATCATCCTAAGGCAAACCGACCTAGGAGTGAGTATATAAGGAGAGCAAGAGCAGAAGAGAAGGAGATCCGAAAATCCTAGAATCTAGACTTAGAGAACTTAGAACTTAGGCGGTTAGGCCAGCAAGGCAGGACTTAGAACGTCTGGCCGCCTCTCGTTCTAGTTTTATCTTCTCCGCAGACCCCTGTTCCTCTCGGAAGGATCTAACTATATTTCTACTCAGAGCTCCGCACATAGAAACACTAGGCATTATCTTTGACATGCCCGCTTCTATGACCAACGCTCATACTAGACGAACCAGGCCCTAGAACGTCTGGCCGCCTCTTGCTCGCAAATCTCCGCTCCTCTCGGAGGGATCGGACAATTCTTTTACTTCAAAGCTCCGCACATAGAAACCCTAGGCATTATCTTCGACATGCCTGTTTCTATGACAAACGCTCATACTAGATCGAACCCGCCCAGACTGTTCGATCTCTTGTTCAATTCTTTCTAAACTGAACTACGTCCGACTTGATCCTCGAAAGGGGTACGTAGGCAGCCTTTCTTAAGGTCCAGTCTCAAATCTTAACCAATCTTTTTCCGCATTTATTCGGTCACTTGTCGTTGGCTGTCGCAGAGGATCCGGACCTTCAAGAAAAGTCGGGTTAACTTGGCTTTCCTCCGCAATCTTATTCATTAAAATTGACGGTGTGAATTTCGGTTCCCACAGTTTGGCGCTAGAAGGAGGGGGGGACGGATTACTCTTACTCATACGGCTGCAAAGCGCTTGATCGAACCGATGTCCGGAAATATGAAAGAAAAAGTTGCAGTTTGCATCAACGATGGTAAAACAACTCCAGCAGCGACTGTTCCTACGGCCAACGCTTACGCAAACGCCACGGTGCTCGAGCAAATCAAAAACCTAGCCGCGGCTTTCCGCCACAGGAAGAGCACGAAAACGAGCTCGCAATTTCTCTATCTAAACAGAAAGGGCAACGATAAAATCTATCAAACCCCAAAAATTCGTCTTGTTACCAAGTTAGAGAAATCGCAACGATCAAGGTTTCTACGAAAAACGTTTCTTTCGAGAACCTCTCGGAAAAATAAAACTTATTCTCCTCGAAACCTTGGGGAAACCCTATATTACTCGCGGAACAGAAGCACGGCAAATCGGTTCACCGATTCCCACTGCCATACTTCTTACAAACAACTCTCGAGGAACAAACGGGAAAACGAAAGGAGGTCGGAGCTTGATCTTACTAGGACGACTTGCCATAGGGTAAGATCAGTCTTCCCAGTCCGCCTTAGTAAGAGCCCACTTTGTTCTCCTTTATGTCTAGATCAAAGTGGCTTTCGTTTCGTCTCAATCGGAGTTTCCGTTGAGATTTTACGAAGGGAACAAAATCACTCTCCCGGCCACCTCGCCCGTGGACGAGAAAAACCATCACCAAGGTCACCTCGCCAATGGCCACCTCGCCTGTGGAAACCTTACTTTTCTCTTCTTTGAGTCTAGGTCAAGATGGTTTTCGTTTCGTCTCAATCGGAGCTTCCGTTGAGATTTTACGAAGAAAACAATGTCGCTGTCTCGACCACCTCGCCCATGAGAAGGATCGCTCTGTCCAGTCATAGGACGAGACCGGTCCTGTCTCATTACCATGCATCTTTGCCTGAGTTTTCGTAACTCGATCTTTGAGTCCGTGGAGCCCCGGGGATCGACGAAGGCGAGCAACAGCAGCATCGGCGGACGCGGGACACGGCACGGGCGGCAAGCCGGCCTGGCCCCGGCTGCACCCCGGCCTGGCGCCGGCGGCACGCGACACGCGGGCCGGCCTGGCGCCGGCGGCACCCCGGCCTGGCGCCGGCGGCACGCGACACGCGGGCCGGCCTGGCGCCGGCGGCACGCGACACGCGGGCCGGCCTGGCGCCCATCCGTGCAGTCGTCTCGTGATCTCGGGCAACGGCAACATCTTGGTCCCTTAAACCCATGTTCGGATTGTTCGAGAAACACGACGATTCTTCCGCAAAGCCTTCTCCATTTTTTTAACAAAGTTCGTATTCTAAAATCTAAGTTCGAAGCCTCATTACTCAAACCCTCGAAGACGGAAAGTCTACAAATCCAAGTCCATCTCAATCCCGATACTCGAGGAGTCTCGTTGGATTAGAAACGATTATCTCAAAATCTACGGCTAAAGATCTTCCCAAACTCAAAGATTTCCCGCAAACGACTAACGGGGGAAAGATCGAACAACGAAAAATCCACAGACGGCAAGATGGCCTGGCACCGGCGGCACGCGTCACGCGAGCCGGCCTGGCGCCGGCGGCACCCGTCACGCGGGCCGGCCTGGCGCCGGCGGCACGCGGGACGCGGACCAGCCTGGCGCCGGCGGCACCCGTCACGCGGGCCGGCCTGGCACCGGCGGCACGCGGGACGCGGGCCGGCCTGGCACCGGCGGCACGCGGGACGCGGGCCGGCCTGGCGCCGGCGGCACCCGTCATGCGGGCCGGCCTGGCGCCGGCGGCACCCGTCACGCGGGCCGGCCTGGCGCAGGCGGCACGCGGGACGCGGGTTGGCCTGGCGCCGGCGGCACCCCGGCCTGGCGCCGGCGGCACCCGTCACGCGGGCCGGCCTGGCGCCGGCGGCCACCCGTCACGCGGGCCGGCCTGGCGCCGGCGGCACCCCGGCCTGGCGCCGGCGGCATGCGGGACGCGGTTCGGCCTGGCGCCGGCGGCACCCCGGCCTGGCGCCGGCGGCACCGTCGGTCCGCGGCCCTCGTCCTGGTCTCGGTCCTATCATGCCTGGTTCAATCCCATCTTAGCTTGTTCGGATCAATCTACGCAAGTTTGGTATGATCACGGTTATTCTAAACACCAATCGTCTCGACTATACGAGGAAATGGGATTCCTTCGGAAATGCCGAAACCTTCAAAAGACTATTTTCTCGAAAAATTTTGTAAAGGTTTTAATTCTTTGCAGGACAGGAACAAAAACGTCTTGAAAAACTGCCGTAGAATTTAGGGAACTTAGGACCTAGGTGGATAGTCTAGCAAGCTAAGTCTTAGGCAAAATTTCCAGTCTTGTTCCATCGTTCCTTGATTGTCCAGGCAGAACATGCAAACCGATCTAGTCTCTCAAAAAACCGAGAAACGATCGCCACGCGTTCTAAAAGCATACTCATCCCGCTTCCTAAAAGAAAGAAAAAACGTACACAAGCCTTCGGAAGAACGGCTAACCCGTTTTCTTTCGTAAAAAGAAAAGGGAAGTAGGTACGTATACTATACCCGTATAATCCCATCTTCGAAAACTTTTTGCTTCAGCATCAAGACAACGCTTTTGACAAAGCAAACTCTCGCAGCAATAAGATTCGTCTAAAAAACGCTAACGGCATAGCCCAACCGTTACAAACATAGTCTTGAAAACTCTACGTCGTCTCTCGTCGCAAACTCGCGACTAGAAACGTGTACCAACGTCAGACTAATAGAACGACGGTGAACTACGAAAATAACGAAATAACCTTCGGTAAAACTCCATAAGTAGTTCGAAGCAGCTTTCGTCCAAAGGTCGAAATCATAGCGGAAACATCTCCCGTGTAATCCGCGGAAACATCGCTACTTTAAAAATCTGCGATTTTCTATCTCCATGAAACCGGTCATCCATTACTTTCGTATAACAAGAACATTTTAAAACAAAATAGCCTATGGAAAAAACATGACCGGTCTCATGCAAAACGATTTCGCAGTACGCAAAAGTGAATGAGGAAAACACAATCCGTGGTCGCGAATATCGCAAGTAATTTGTGAGAAACGCTCTCCGGTTACCTTTGCGAAAACCCCCTTACATCACTTTTACGAAAAATCCTCTGTATGGTCGAGTCAATTCATACAAAGCAACTTTCGTAAAATAAACATAATGGGTCCAACGGGTAACTGACATAGACAGTTTTCGCTCCACAAGGTTTCTGGCTCCTGCTTTCACTCCCCGCGGTTGCGTCCGAGCAGGAAATAATCACGCAGACGAACCCGCACGTGTCCTGCGTCGATCCCTTAAACTTTGTCCCCCTCGGATAAAATGAAACGATTTTCATGCAACAAAAAAAGAATTTATACGAGCCATTCATCGTATAACTAAGACCTAAAGTGGAAGATCGTTTCTAAAAGCCATCAGCCATAACTCAGAAAACTCCGCTATGCTTGGCATGTCTATCTCGGCAAACGCTATTTTGTCCTCGGCCAACTACGCCCTTCCGTAAAGCCCGAACCTGAATTCGGCACCCCCCATTAAGGACAATCGTAAACTAACATGACCTTAATAAGGGTCATGGTCTGATCGTTTACCAACAACTTCCTTGGTGATACGGCTGAATCTAGCCTCCATGCCAATCCAAAGCTACTGAGCGAGCACCGCTCCAATCACTTAACGGCTAAAAACAACAATCCACGATTTGTTCATAGGACGCCAAGTGACTATTACGCAAGCAGTTTGTCGCATAACCCAGAATCAGAAATCATACGATAAACTCTCCATACCAAAACTCAGTCCTAACAACCATATGGTTAACGGTAGATTTAAACTCATCGTCAATCGATTAAGTTCTATACGCTCCGTAAACACGGCATGAAAAGAAACACTCGTGACAAGGCTCCAAGAGTTATACGAGTCATCCTTAATATATACAAACAAATCCCGGAAGGCCAACACTTCACGAAGCACTGTGAATGTAGACGCTTCTCCCTGGGTCGAACTTACGCGACCTCTTGGTCCTGCGTCTAAACCGAAACAACAGTTTCTGGCTGCGAACATTCGCAAAACATCTCCAAAGCCCGCGAACATTTCAACCACGAAATGCGGCACAAGGGAAACTCGACCTTCAGCACTGCGAGACGTCGCTAACGCTCGAAGGACATTCTTTTCCTCAAAACGTTCCAGACGAAATCCTCGTCTCTAGAACTCAAAACATACAAACACACCTCTAAACGGTAACATGCCTCTAAACTGGCATCATTTCGTTGTTGCTGATCACAACAAACGAACTCTAACGTCCTAAACAGACAAATAGCCGCCCTTCAAGGGGTAGGCTCTCTTGCATCCGACAAGGATAAACATAGCGCGCTATACAAGAAATCCAAATTTTGGTTTAGCTCTTCGTAAAGGAAGTAGCTCGACTCACGCCCAGACAAATCATATACGCCGACAACAATTCGCGGATTTTAAACGGTACGAGTCAGGTTAAAATCGCAAACAGGCAAAACGAAAGCCGATTTGTCATCACAAAGCCTCAGTCCGAGAGTAAACCTAGGTCTTGCCCTAAACCCAGCCACGCTGGATCTTGACATCTCACAGACATAGTATGGTATACGAGATCCAAAAATTTGTCTCTTCACTTAAGCCTATTCGTTTCACGAACTTTTCGCGTAAATCGGTAAACCGCGGAAAATCTCGTTTTATGCAAACAATAGGTATGGTGATCATCAGGGAACTAGGAATGAGACGACAACTCACACCCTCTTTCTCATACTTCAAAAAACTGAAGTTCATAAATAATCGAAAAACAAATACATCAACAGCATCATGCTCGAAAGTCTCTCATGACACATAACCAGACCATATAGGTCTCGCCGGAAAACAGATCACAAGGGTCTTAAACTCCAAAATGAACTACGGAAGGCTTGATCCCTACAACAAGGGTACGTAGGCAGCCTTCGAAAGGCGCAGCCCTAATCTTACCACTTTCAACGGAACCTTTCAACCATTAATTCCGCCTATCTTACCTGACATGTCTTATCGCTCGCAAGAACATCACGAAGGTTCTAACGAGCTGGGGGGCTAACTGTTGGTGTCAAAATCGGTCACGACGGAATCAATGACTGAAAGTCTCTAGAAAGTATTTCTTAAAACAAAAAGTCTCGGATAAATTTGAAAAGAAGTTATACGAGATTTTCTCAAATTAGAATATCCACTCTCTGTGAGATCGGAAGACTACGGGCGTGCGCGGACGAGAGTCCCCGGAAAGATCGGTCCGCTCGCCCAAGGACATCGAGATTCAATCACCACAAAAACCCTAAACACAAAAGAATCTGCCTCGAAACTTCGAAGAGGTCGTTCTCTCAAACCGTGAGGAACCAGAAAACGATCAAGATATCAAATCGAAGCCCTCGCCGAGATCTTCAGCCTGGCGCCGGCGGCACCCCGGCCTGGCGCCGGCGGCACCCGTCACGCGGGCCGGCCTGGCGCCGGCGGCACCCGACCTGGCGCCGGCGGTACCCGTGACGCGGGCCGGCCTGGCGCCGGCGGCACCCGGCCTGGCGCCGGCGGCACCCGACCTGGCACCGGCGGCACCCGTCACACGGCTAGCCTGGCGCCGGCGGCACCCGACCTGGCGCCGGCGGCACCCGACCAGGCGCCGGCGGCACCCGTCGCGCGGGCTGGCCTGGCGCCGGCGGCACCCGTCACGCGGGCCGGCCTGGCGCCGGCGGCACCCCTGCCTGGCGCCGGTCGACGGCCCTCGTCCTGGTCTCGGTCCCATCGTGTTCGGTCTGATCCCATCTTGACTTGTTTGGATCAATCATCGTGAGTTTGGGACGATCACGGCTACGGAATAAACATCCTTCGACTCGATTGGAATCGTCCTCGATGTTTTACGACAAAAACTAGAAGGATTGGATTTCTCGTAGAAGATATCGTATAAAACAAAGATCGATTAACTTGAACATCGATCCTTTAGGCTATACGGTTTATTTTACGAGAAAGATAGTCTTTTCGAGAAATCGTATAAAACGTTCAACGACTTAAGACAAGTCCACGGACTTACTTACGATTTTAAGAATTCAGGCCCAATCAAACTATGACAGTTTATCCAATTTCCCGAACATCGGATAAACATCAAGCCACCGAAAAATAGGGGAAAACTCGTGGATAATTATGAAGATCGACGGAAATGGAATATTTCCTGAAGAGATAAACTTGGGCCCAAAGGCGAGGTCCATCATCCTAAGGCAAACCGACCTAGGAGTGAGTATATAAGGAGAGCAAGAGCAGAAGAGAAGGAGATCCGAAAATCCTAGAATCTAGACTTAGAGAACTTAGAACTTAGGCGGTTAGGCCAGCAAGGCAGGACTTAGAACGTCTGGCCGCCTCTCGTTCTAGTTTTATCTTCTCCGCAGACCCCTGTTCCTCTCGGAAGGATTTAACTATATTTCTACTCAGAGCTCCGCACATAGAAACACTAGGCATTATCTTCGACATGCCCGCTTCTATGACCAACGCTCATACTAGACGAACCAGGCCCTAGAACGTCTGGCCGCCTCCTGCTCGCAAATCTCCGCTCCTCTCGGAGGGATCGGACAATTCTTTTACTTCAAAGCTCCGCACATAGAAACCCTAGGCATTATCTTCGACATGCCTGTTTCTATGACAAACGTTCATACTAGATCGAACCCGCCCAGACTGTTCGATCTCTTGTTCAATTCTTTCTAAACTGAACTACGTCCGACTTGATCCTCGAAAGGGGTACGTAGGCAGCCTTTCTTAAGGTCCAGTCTCAAATTTTAACAAATCTTTTTCCGCATTTATTCGGTCACTTGTCGTTGGCTGTCGCAGAGGATCCGGACCTTCAAGGAAAGTCGGGTTAACTTGGCTTTCCTCCGCAATCTTATTCATTAAAATTGACGGTGTGAATTTCGGTTTCCACAACAGTATAATGTATAATTTGAATTAATCATTTTGCAACTCTTATAGGTTAAAAAAAAAGTCTACTGTTTTTTTACACCAAAAAATATATGAAAATGATGTGTATAGGATAACAAACTGGTTTTATTATATATATACATATAGTTTAATAGTTGAAACATTTGATTTGGATGATAACCCATTCAATTTCTGGTCTCGAGTTTCTGCTTTTTAGCAGCTTCAAAGATGAGAGTTCGAGCAAGAAAAAAGGTTTGGTGGCGACTGAGGAAGATGATAGATTTTTTTAAAACATATTTCATTAATTGATAAAAACAAAGAAATAAAAAAGTCAAACTAAAGTGGAAAAACAAGGGAACTAAAATCTTGTTCTCATTATACTTGATGTAACCGCAGTGGTTGCAGAAGTTTGTGGATACAGATAATTATGGTTTTAAATGTTTCTAAAGATTTGTATAACTGGTACAGTGGTTAGAAATTGATGCGTTTGCGGAACTTTTAAGACTGGTAAACTATCAAATGCAACAGCTGTTAAATAATAAATTAACAATATTTATATTTATATAATTAAAAAGTATTAAAAATCATAATATTATAATAAATATAAAAATTATATTTATAAATCATAATATTAAATTTTTAAAGTTTATAGAATATATTTTTGTTTTAAATTTTTATAATTTAAATTAAAATATATTATGTATACATTTTACAATTTCTTTTATGTCAGTTTAAAATTTTTATTGAATATTTTTTGTTTTATTTTTATTTATTTATTTTTTAAGAAAAAAAATATACTCTCCCGAACCGCCCTCAACCACAAATGCTAGCTGGAACCAGCTTTTGGTTTTAAGAAGTTCAGAGTGGTTTGAAGCAATTTATAGCGTTTTGTGTGATTGTTTCAAAACGCCAACAACTGCTACCAACCACAAAAATTGCGTTTACGACTGGTAGCGGGGAAACCGGTCAAATACTTAGTTGAAAAAAACTATCCTAATAGCAATAAGTTCTCTATAATGTAATAAAAAGTCACAAAGTAACCTGCAGTGAAAATTACTCTTAATAGTTGAATACTCATCGATCTTACATTTTAGATAATAGGAATGGAAGTTGATCAAAAAAAAAAGATAATAGGAATGGAAATAGCCAAAACTTGGAAATAGCCAAAACTGCAACCCGTCTTGATTTTTTTATGCCGAATAGTAACACAACCGCAATTATTAATATCCTTAATCCTTATCCAACCTTTCATAGGTTTGTCGACACTTCTACTAGTGTCACTGGAAACGATAGAGTAAACGAGAGGAATAAAAGTGGAGTGATTTGGAGTAACTGCTATACAGTAGATGTGAGGTATAGAGTAAACGAGAGGAATAAAAGTGGAGTGATTTGGAGTAACTGCTATACAGTAGATGTGAGGTATAATAAATAATAAAATAAAAAGCTTAGCGTAATTAAAATAAAATAATAATTAAAATTTTGTCCACCTGACTGGTAAATTTATGAGAGGAAACGAGAGTAACGCATCTGTAGCGAGAACATTATCGCTACTAGGTCCGTGTCCGCGCTACGCGCGGAATATATGCTTTAATTTTTAAAATACATATTTTATTTGATGAATAAAAGAATGACGATAGATTTTAGTAGATGTCAAAAATGCATCTAGCTTCAGCCTTACATATTTATTCAAAATAAAATCAATTTTATCAAAGTGATACAAATCAATATAAAATATATCATTCTAGTGAACTGATGTAGTATTAATTAGTAATAGCATTAATCATTATAATTGATTTCAAATAATGAATATCTGTTTCATTTAAAAATAAGTAATTTAGAAAAATATCATTTATTTATGTGATTCAAATTAAGTGATACAATCCAGTCCTTTTTTGTAGTGCTTGTTCTAAGATGAGTTTCATTGAATCCCAATTAGTGTCAGTATTTTACTATAAATATGATTCCAAAAAATAAGTTATTAACAATGTGCCTGCCTTACACCAACAACACTCGTCTTCTTCATCAGTCTTTTCACTAAAGTTCTAGAAAATTAAATAATCTCTGTAAATACTATCTCCTTAAGATATATTAATGCTTCCGAGAATTTATATTTCTTCTTGTGCAGACTTAGATCATATATATCCTACGGGGAGGAGTATACGTTACTAAGCTGTATCCCTGAAACTTTTTCCTTAAGCCACAGTACAAAAGTATTAGACTATGGAAAACTTTCCTTGAGAGTCTCTTTCTTAACCTTTGAAGTTACGTTTTATATTAGGCTTGCCATGATTTAGCACATAAGCCCATTGTTCTTCTAATCAAATACGTCAGCCATTATTCGTCAGTTACGAATTCAACTGTAAATTAACATTCAGACATTACTTTCACAATACTGAATGAAAACTGAAATAGAAACATGTTATTTCATGGTCTTGAAATAATGATAATTGTGGTTCCTTTCTGATTGTCTCGCCAAGAATTTATGAATTCAAATAATGTGTAAAGATATATACTTATTTAAAGAGCATGGTAACGAACAGACAGGACCAAGATTCATATTGAGCTAAACCAAGATTTTGTTAACGAACAGACATGACCAATGATAATTGTGGTTCCTTTTTTTGTTCAACATTTATGTCTAAAACCTAAACCAAGATTCATATTGAGCTTCTTTAGAGTATTTTTGAGGGAACAAACTGAATGACAAACCAAAAAGCTGTAAAATTATCCTTACCATGCCAGCCTTCGAGACCTATCTCAAGTACCACATTTTCACGTACCATCGTTTCTCTATCTTCTTCCTTTGTTTTCTGTCGTTTGTCTTGTGTTCCTAGGAACCAGAACGCCCCAGCAGATTCTATACGAAGGCATGTCTTTGCAATGCTTCTTCGTCGGGCTATGATATGTGGTAAGCCTTCATATTAAACTAAATGTTGAACAAAAAAAGTGTTGAGTAAAATATGAGGGGATTCAAAATCTTGAGAAATTAAATATTCAAACTCAATCCAGTCAGCTAAATGATCTTGAAAAATCAAAGAAGAAAACAGTTGACACAAACAAAATAGATAATTAAATCCTAAAAGCCCAAAAATTTATGAACCATGTATACCTTTCTTACACGTCTTTATGAAAATGTTAAGGGTATGCATTTGTAGAATTCCACTCATTTAGAAGCCACTTTCAAATCTCTGAGCATATTTTCATGAGAATTTGAAACCATAACCATACTCCTGCGCCACAACTTAACACAACCCAACAACTTAATAAGCTGAAGAGAGTTGGTAATGTCTTGCTATTTTTTATCAAGGAGGCAAAATACCAATAGAAACTGAATTGGAAGATATGTAGAAAAGAGAACATGAACCGCTTCTCTATTATTTGATCCAAGGTCACTGTATGAAAAAGCATTACAATAGCTCAAATGAAACTCAAAATCAATCTAAAGTATGACAGTCAAATCCGATGATATCTAGAATCACACAGATTTGGAGGTAAGTAAAAAAGGACGTACATTCATCATTGTGATTATCGTATTACTTCAAGAATGGTTGCGCCATTGTTCATCTCTTAAAATTCAGAGGTTCTGGTGATTGAATAAAATCGACGATCGACCCTTGGGCTTCCGAAGATTGGTTTGGCATGGTGAATTTCGAAGTAAGCTTTGATGAATTTGAGTGGATGTGTAAGCTTTGATGATTCTGAGTGATAGAAAAAAGATGAGGATTCTGGTTTTTATAGGTTGAAGAAGGGAGGTGGAGAGTTTAGTTGCGTTTCCACTTGGTGAGTAATCAAAGAGTTTGAAGAGGGAGTCTTATCGTCATTGCCGTTACACCGGAGGGAGGCTACATGCAATCTGCAGTTGAAGCCGTCGACATCCGTCTAGGTAAATCGAAGAGGAAATATGGTGTATTAGATCTGAAGGGTTTCTATATTTTTGGGCCAATTACGTAAGTCTTGTTCAAGCCCAACAACACATTGCAAAGGCGAGTACGATTTGCACAAGAAATAAAGGTGATGTGTTGTGTTGGACTGGTTTATGGACCAAATAATTCTATTCACAGATCAATAAGAAAGACAACCCAATACCGTTGTGACGTGGCAGAAATCATGTTTCCCATTGGACGATTTTCCAATCCTATGTGGACAGTCTAAATGATGAGATTATCCTGCTTTTAATATAGGTTAGATAAGCGATTTACAGTTATACCACTAGTGTAGGCGGTCTTTGACAACGCTTTTCTCAGCTCCCACATCTGGGAATGGGAATGAGACTTATTATCCGGGGTTTAGATTCAGATTTGTTTCAGATCCATTTTAAAAATAAAATATTCGGGACATCTGAATCTGGATAGTAAAATTTTGAATCCATCTTGATTTTTAGATCCGAATATCTGAATTCAGATCCATATTTTTAAATATATAAAACTTTTAACTAAGTTTTTAATTTTCTAATAATTATATTTGATATATTAATATTTGTATATAAAATTAGTTTTATAATATTATATTTTAATCTTTTAATATTATATGCATATTGATGTTTATAAATTTTGTATATATTTAGTTTATATTTTATTTTTAGAATTTTCGTACTTTATAAAATACATTTTTATTATTAATTTTTTTTAAATGAATTTGGTTCTAGATATCCACAGGTTGTGCGATATCTTGATGGATATTCTAAATTCAGATATATAGAAGCCACGAATCCAGATTCGAATTTCCAAATTTCCCGGATATCCTGATTCATCATTCTTTAGCCGCATCTATTACTTTATATTTAGAAAAAAACTATAAGATGTGTTGGGGGGAGGGGGGGTATATCGCCAGTTTATCAACAGAAATATATATATATTATTTTAATAGTTAAATTTTAATTAGTAAATTTATTTTATCGATAAACTTAAATTTTAATTAATAAAATTTATTTTAAATTAACTAAATTTATTTTATCTGGACATCCAGTAAATAGTAGACACACTATCATAATAAATAATGGTAACAATACTAGAAAACTAGACTCATTTTTATTAAATAATTATATTGACCTAAAATTTATCTTGAACGCACGTCAAAATAAAAAATATGAAAAAGTAGCATGTCTTTGTAAAATACGATAAAAATATGTGGCATATGGATATCTCATGACGAAGAATAAAAGATTGTCGCTTTCCATTATAGAATGTAGGCCTGGGCACGGATCGGATATCCGGGTTTTTGAAGATATTTGTGATTTGTTTCGAATGCCACGGATATCTAATTTTTCGATTTGCTTTGCTTCGGAAAAATACGGATATTCGTAAAAACGGATATTCGGAAAATAAATAAATATTTGCGAATATTTACGAATACTTACGGATATCTAATCTATTTTGATTAATACAAATAATCTTAAAAATCTGATACAAGTTTGTTTTATAAAATATTTTTTTGCATGATATATAAAATAAAAATTAAAAGAAGTAGTGAATCTACATATTTTTTAAAAAAATTAAACTTAATTAACAATTATAATAACACAAAACTTAAGAAAAAAATTATAATTATCATAAATTTTCTCTCTTCCTTTTATGTAATACTTTTATATAAGTAATAATGTGAATATAATTTGTCAAATTATATGTTAGAATAATAATTATATACTTTTATACATTTAAAACTTTAAAATATAATCAAGATATACATGTATTTATATATTACCGGATCGGATCGGATATTCGCTTTCTAAAATTTTAATATTTGTGATTTGCTTCGATTTTAACGGATATTGATTTTTAGTATTTGCTTTGCTTCGAAAGGTTACGGATATTCGGAATTTTCGTCGAATCGAACCGAATAACGAATCGAATCAAATTTAACGGATAAAATGTCCAGCCCTAATAGAATGTTAGAGAAAGTCCATTGGTTAGAGACCATTAGAGGTTCTAATGAATAATTTAATTGTTAATTTTGTGATTTGAAAAATTTAGAACTCTTGTTAGTCTAATCAAATTTCTCATTGTCCAATAGTAGAACCTCATTGAAGTTCTTAAACTTTTTTTTTAATACAAGAACAAAAAGACCACCCTCTACTGATTACAACAAAAGATACAAAATATACATCAGACCACCACAAAAGAAAGAAGATACAATAAACAAGCGAGACAAGAAGTGAAACGATCATGAAACAAAAGACTATATTATAATGACAAGCAGACACAATTCTTTCTACTTTACATCAATCATGAATGGTGGAACACAAGCAAACACAACTCTAACAAGATAGTGATCTCGGGTTTGTTTGCATTGGTACACAATCAGACATGTAAATAAACATTTAACAACATTAAAACTGACCAGGTTTGAACTTACTTCTACTGTAAGCGGTTTAGGGCGCGTTAATACTTTTGCATTAATTAAGAAAGACCACAATGTTACATAGAAACAAACTCAGACACAAACCAAAAACATTAAGAGAAACAAACGAAAACACAAAGCATAAGCATTAAAGATTCCTAAACTCAGACACTGAAACTATAATCTGTGAAGAGACAAACGAAAAAAAAAAAGAGAACCAAATCTAAAACAATACGACTTCTGTTATGCATACACAAAGGCTAATAAAAATCCAGAGAAACCACAAAAAAAAACAAACCAGCACAAAGAAAAATTCTTTCTTTTCACATACAACAAAAAAAAAGAACTTAAAGAGATGAAAATTGTGGTATGGTAACATTGACTCAACACAGAAGCTCATCTCCGCAGGATATCTACCATCATCAAATAAAAAAAATAAAGAGATGAAAAATTAGGAAGTAAGACAACCGTTTTCTCATCTAAGATTCACATAAGGCTACAAAGCTGTATTTGTTCCAAATATCACATAGATCAACAGAAACACTTAAATAAGAGAAAAAAATGCTGAATCCACAGCTTATTACGCTCAAGTAAAACAGTTTCATTATTCACCAATATCAACCTTCAGTTTTGAAAAAAAAAAAAGTTTTCCTTTATAGATCAACAATAGTATCAATCAAGGAGATTCAGGAAAATAAGAAATAACAAGACATGCAACATTCAGTCTGTCACCGGGGTAGAAAGAAACATCTGCATTCATAAACAGAAGCAAGAGCACACCGTTCATTAGAAACTGATCAAGACATGAATAAAGGAAAGATTATTATCAACGAGACCATCACAGTATCACTTCACACCCAATAAATCAAACACCAAACAACAAAAAGAGATCAACCTGATGTGGTCATAACAGAACTGCCCACAAACCTAAACTAATCATAAAAACATTAGCAAATCTCAATCATTTAAATTAGATATAATTTTCAGAAAGAAAAAAACTAACTCTTTCAACAGATACATACAAAGAACGAAAGATGAAACCTTTATAATCAAACCAATCAACTGAAACTTTTTCTTATAAAAAAAATCAACTTTGACACTAATTTCACAGATACAAATCACAAAAGATGTATAAACGAGATCTCAATAGACAGACCTGGAGATCAATGGCCACCGTGCTCCTTGGCATGCTGCTGGTGCTCGAGATGGCGACGCTCATTTGGAAGAGCAACGCTCATTTGGAAGAGCGACGAGGTAATAGAAAGCCATGCCTCCGAAGCAGAAATGGAGAAGAGGCTGGACGGAGCTAGTCTGGATGTATTTGTCGTTGTAGTTATTGAGACCTCTCTTCACATATGTCTTCACAAACTGCGTTGAAAACGACGATTTGATGTGGCTGCGACGCTCCTTCACTTTCTTCCCTTTGATCTTGCTGTATACTCTCCTCATCGCCATTTTCGATTCGAGATCGGAGGAAGAAGAGAGAGTCGAGGAAGAGAACAAACTGATTTTGGCGAAGAAACCCTGACGAGAGAGAGAGAGAGAGAGAGAGAGAGAGAGAGACATAAATGGGAGGTCCACATCAATGAGAGACATAAATAGATAGTGACAGCTCTTACCAATCCACATTTAAAACCGATTCTCTGATTTTTATTCTTTTTCATTTTTTTGTTCTCTTTTCCTTAAAACCTCCTTTAAGAACCACCTATGGAGATGGTCTTATACTGTTTATCTTGGCCTATATATATGTGTGTTCTTGTTGTTATCTTTGCACTATTACAGACACTTGTGTGTATTTTACGTGTAAAACATTCAGGACACACCTATTCATATCTTGCACTATTACATATCTTGCATTATTTCAGGACACACCTTATTTGTGTAAACATTTGAGACAAATAAACACATATCCTAGTGTAAACCCATATTTAGTTGTCTAATATTAGCATAAAATTGTTCAAATTTTTTTTGTAATTGGTGAAATAATCATAACAATTGAGAGGCTAGAATATAGTATATATAATATGTATTAATTAAATATGTATTAATTACTTTGTATTCCCTTAGCAATCTGAACCACATATTTTCTTTTTTTTTTCTTTTTTTAGTTTTATATGTTGTTTTAAATTTTTACCCCTTCATCATTTGCCTATCATTAATCCCTTTAATATTTTTTTTTACAGAAAACAATGATGCTGAAAAAAATTTCTACGCTTTTCAACATATATCAAAACTTGTTTTGTTTAAAATAGATATATATTTCTCAAAATGTATAATCTGTCTGAAGATAAAAATGATATAGTCTATTCTATATCTATTATATAAAATTAAATATACTCAAAAGATTGTGTAATGTGAACAAAACTTTGTGGTTTATACTAACTTAAACATTTATATATTATAGGTTAATTTTGATGAAGAACATGTATAATTTATCTTGTCTTGGTTCTTTCTCATTGATTCATAAATAGATAGTGACACGTTCTTACCAATCCACATTTAACACTGATTCTCTGATTTTTATTTTTTTCTTTTTTTTTCTTTTCCTTAAAACCTCCTTTAAGAACCACCAATGGAGATGGTCTTATATTGTTTATCTTGGCCTATAGTCTATTCTATATCTATTATATAAAATTAAATATACTCAAAAGATTGTGTAATGTGAACAAAACTTTGTGGTTTATACTAACTTAAACATTTATATATTATAGTTTAATTTTGATGAAGAACATGTATAATATATATTTACTATATATTTTCTACCATATTTTCTATATTTTTATTTTTTTTCTTCAAATTGGTTAATAGTATATATATACTATATATTAAATGTTTTAGTGGCACAATATAACACATTATAGTATTTTCTCTTCCTCCTTTTCATCTTCTTCCCTCTTTTCCTTCTTCTATTTTTCTTTGTTCTTCTTTCCACCTCCTCACCCATCTCTTCTCTTTTCTTCTTTATCTTGTCTTGGTTCTTTCTCATTGCTCACCTATCTTTCTTTCTTTTTTCCGTTGTAACAGCTCACCTATCTTTCTTATTTCTCTTTTTTCCTACTAATCATCTACCTCTATTTTAAGAGCACAATATAGTATGTAGCAGTATTTTCTCTTCATTTTCATATTTTCGTTTACTTTTCTCCTATCTTCTCTTTCTCCATTTGTTTTTCTTCTCCTCTTACTTTTCTTTCTCTGCTTTTTCTTCCTCACTACTCTTTTTTCTTGTTCTTTCTTCTTCTCACTCCTCTTCCTCCACCCTACTCCTGTTCCTCGCTTTTTCTTCTATGTGTTCTACCATTTTCATATTTCTCTTCATTCTTCACTTTTCACTTTTCACTCCTCAATCTCCTTTTTTATTCCTCTTTTTTTCCTCCTCCTTCTATACCTCTCCCTCTTGCTCTTCCCTATTCAATCCCCATATCTCTCTTTTCATTTCCTTGTACTATTATTATCGTCATATTACCAAGGGAATCAAATTCTTTTATTGTTAATTATATTTCTGTTTTTTTGTCAAACAGTTATATTTCTGTTTCTTTTTGTCAAACAGTTATATTTCTGTTTCAAAATCATTCTATATTGTTATATCCCATTTATGTCATTCAAGAGATGGCTATTTAGTTAATTATTGTTGTATAATGGTTATACAACAAATAAGTCATATGTTAATTGTCACTTTTTACACGTGAACATTCGGACACACGTTGTTCGTCTATACCTTTGTGACTGATACACACATATTATCGATAGAAGAAAACACGTTTTTGAAAACTTGTTAAATATAGAATATTTAATCTATATTTAAACATAAATTTAAAAAGTAGTATTAAATTTGAAGTAAAATTAGAATTTTCCTAGATTCTATTACTCGTAAATACACATAATATGACGTGTTTGTTTGCATATATACAATTAGGGGTGGGCACGGATCGGATAGTACCATATTTTTTGGTATTTGCGATTTGCTTCGTATCTTACGAATATCTGATTTTCCGATTTGCTTTGCTTCTGAGAAATATGGATATTCGGTTTTCCGGATATTCAGAACTTTTTTAAAATATTTGCGAATATTTACGGATATTTACGGATATCTCATACACCATGTTTTATACACGTAAATCTAACAAAATTATACATGTTTTTTTGTTTTTTTTAATATTCTTACATAATATTAAACCAAAAGTGAAAATTAGTGGAATTATATGTTCCATACTTTTTTATAATAAAATAATATTTTTTGATAAAATATATAATTTTAGAAAATTGTAGTTTTTAGAAAGATTTTATATTATTTCCTTAATTTAATAAATTATATATATTTATAAATAACACAAATATATGTTAATACATATTTAATTGTAGATATTCATTTATTTGTATAAAAACCGGAGCGGATCGGATATTCGCCATTAAAAATTTTAGTATTTGTGATTTGCTTCGTTTTTAACGGATATTAAATTTTAATATTTTCTTTGCTTCGAAGACTTACGGATATTCGGATTTTTCGGATCGAATCGAAACGAATAACGAATCGAATCAAATTTAACGGATAAAATGCTCACCCCTATATACAATGTACATAAAACAAAGTTATACTTCCCGACTAGCTATAACACACTGGAAAAAAATTATATATATATATCACATAAAATGTTGATGTTTATTGGTAGTGTAGCCAAAGAAAAAACAATTACATATTAGCCTTTAGCAAAAAGGAAAACAATTATATATTAGCTACAATACACAGAAAAACACATACATATTATGTGAAAAAGTGTCGGTAACGAGTCAAGTAACGACAAAGCTATACATGGATAAGGTGTGTCCTGAATGCTTACGTGTAAAGAGAGACAATTAACATATATATGTAATAGTGCAAGATATATAAATAAATATATATTTTACCAATAAAACATATATATATTATATATATATATTAAATATATTTTACTCTATCATTTTATAATTGTTCATTTTCTTTAAATATTAAAAGAAATATTATTTTTAAACTATGAAGTTAACAAAAATTGACATTTTAAACCTCTGAATTCAACTGCTAACATTTTACATAATAAAATAGACTCAGTAACATATTAAACATTAAAACTAACTTACTCAGTAACATAGATTTATCGCTGTCCAGTTTTGACATTTATTTGTCTTGCTCAATGTGTATAGCTTCTGAACTTTATAAATTATAAGTTTGTGTTTATATATTTTATGGGTTACTGTCTAACATGTTAGTAATAAGAATACTTTTGAATTTTATTAAAAATATATTATATTTTAATTTAAAGTTGTATATTAAGTTCACATTTGATATTGAGATTTTTTTTTTAAATAAATACATTTTTATACAGAAACATTAAAATCAGCATAGATATTAAAAAAAAAATTAATTAGCTAATAATTTAAATTATTGAATTGGACCATTTGGTTATGATCTAAAGTTTGGTTCATTTATCAGAATTTAATATTACATATGAACCGTTTTGCTAAAGAGAATAGATTGTAATATAGTAATTTAATAAGTATTCCTATTAGTTATCTAGATAAATTATATTTTGTTAGTTAATATCTAGATAAATATATTTGTGATTAATCAGAAGATATTCATTAGTCTTAGGAATATATAATATAAGATTTTTGCAAATTCAAGGACCGTCTAACTTGAGTAGACTGGGATAGATTTATGTCTGATGAAGGTGAGCGGTCTTGCTTAATGATTATTTTATGGTTTGTTAAAATTGATCGAATTATTAAATTGACGTAGTTTGTTAAAGTTGTTAATGCCGTTGGTTATTTCAGGTGGTATAGACGACGTAATGGTTGGTTTAATTTTAGGTGGTTTAATTTAAGTGTTAAACATGGTTTAGATAATGGCATAGAATTATAAATATTAAGAAAAGGTTAGGGTTAACTACTAAATGTACTTCTGTTTTAATAGATTATATGTCTTTGGAAATATGTTAACGTGATTCCGTTATGAAATGTGTACGAAGTGCAAATGGAACCAGAAGCTGTATGTCAAATTGGCAAATGAGATTTGATGTTATCAATGGTATTCCCGATGGCTTCTGTCACTATAAGAAAACACGCTATATTCCTACGGACGTTCCAACGGATACCAAAATTGTCGGATATTTTTTATGGGTTTCCGATGGAATTCCGACGGAATTCCGACGAAAACAAATAATACAATGTTGTCGGAATTTCGTCGGAATATACCGACGACTTTCCGAAACAAAGTGGTTGGTCGGAATATACCGACGAAATTCCGACGACCTTCCGATAAAATATATAACCGTTGATGTCGTCGGAAATTCGTCGGTATATTCCGATACAATTCCGACGACATTCCGATTGAATATATAACCATTAAGGTCGTCAGAATTTCGTCGGTATATTCCGACGAAATTCCGATGAACCTTTTTATAGCCATTGAGATAGGAAAATACCGACGGAATTCCGACGGATATAACGATTGTGGTCGTCGGAATTCTGTCGGAATGTCGTCGGATTGCCGTAAGCAATTTCCTATAAATGCAACCTCTCCTCATTCAACTCATTCACTCCTCATTTTCTCTTCACTCTCTCTAATCACAAAAATTCCGAGAAAATCATGTCTTCAGGAGTTTATTATCATTCGTGGATGGATAAATCTCATATGGATCCAACACCAATTGCTTACGGAAGAATACGTTCAAGGGATTGGAGAATTTTTGAGGCTTGTTCAACAGCAACAGGATGCAAAACCCGGTATGTTAAGATGTCCCTGCTCTACTTGCAATAATAATAGGATTATAAAAGAATTTGATGTTTGGGCTCATTTGTATATGAGAGGGTTTTCACGTAATTATAAAGTTTGGTATCTTCATGGGGAAACTGGTTATGAATATGGTAGTACTAGCGAACCTCAGCCTGTTAGCGAACCTCAGCCTGATATTAGGTTAGAAGAACCTTGAACGGATATAGACTATGGTGTAGGTACTGAGCAGATGGTAAATGATCATTATAAAGGGGAAGAACCAAATCCCGAATCTAGGAGGATTTTTGACATGTTGAATGCAGGAAAACAACCTTTGTATAAAGGTTATAGAGATGGTCATTCACCCTTATCATCTGCAACTAGATTGATGGGTATTAAGACATACTATAATTTGGCTGAAGAATTTGTGGATGTGATTACAGATTTTGTCAAAGGTATTCTACCTGAGGATAATCTTGCACCGGGTTCATACTACGAGGTTCAGAAACTTGTTGCGGGTCTTCAACTATCGTACGAAGTGATAGATGTATGTATTGACAACTGCATGATCTACTGGGGAGCTGATAAGGAACGGGATAAATGCAAATTTTGTAGGAAACCTCGTTATCAGGAGACGAGGGGAAGAGTTCCGGTCCCGTTCAAAAGGATGTGGTATTTGCCTTTGACGGAAAGATTGAAGAGGTTGTATCAGTGTGAGCGAACAGCAAAAGAAATGAGATGGCATGCAGAGCATTTTCCACAAATGGTGAGATTAGACATTCTTCAGATGCGAAGGCTTGGAAACATTTCCAGTCAACATATCCAGAACTTTCGGAAGAGAGAAGAAATGTTTATCTTGGATTATGTACTGATGGTTTCAGCTCATTTGGAAAGAATGGAAGACAATATTCTCTATGGCCAGTTATTGTGACACCATACAACTTACCGCCGAGCTTGTGCATGCAATGAGAGTTTTTGTTCCTCTCAAATCTCGTCCCTGGGCCAGAGCATCCTAAGAGATCACTAGATGTGTTTCTCCAACCACTGATATATGAGTTGCAACAACTATGGGCGCATGGTTTTGAGACATACGATGTTTCGTGAAAAGAAAACTTTCATATGCGGGCAGTACTTATGTGGACAATAAGTGACTTTCCAGCATATGGTATGTTATCCGGATGGAAAACACATGGGAGGCTATCATGTCCATATTGTCAAGATGATACAGATGCTTTCCAACTAAAGCACGGAAGGAAAACGTGTTGGTTTGACTGTCACAAAAGATTTCTACCACCTGATCATCCATATCGTAGGAGTAAGACTTTATTTACAAAGAACAAGCAGGTGTTTGATGGTCCACCTGAGGAAGTTAGTGGGGAAGATAGGACGCCAGACGTACGTGGACATGAAAACATTCGAGTCGATGCGGTTGGAGAGCTACATAACTGGCACAAAAAGAGTATTTCTGGGATCTGCCATATTGGAAGGATCATCTATTGCGGCATAATTTAGATGTCATGCTTATCGAGAAGAATTTTTTCGACAATCTGATGAACACAATCCTTAACATCCAAGGTAAAACGAAGGATAATTTGAAGTCAAGGTTGGATTTAGTCGAGATATGTGATCGTTCTGAACTTCACGTTGATGAGAACGGTACGGCCCCTTTTCCCATTTATCGGCTGGATGGTGCTGCAAAAGAAGAGTTCTTTGATTGGATTACAGATAGAGTGCAATTTCCAGACGGTTATGCATCAAATTTGCGGAACTGCGTTGATAGAAGCGAAGGAAAGTTTACTGGTTTGAAGAGTCATGATTGTCATGTAATTATGCAGCGCCTCCTTCCGTTTGCTTTTTCCACACTATTGTCACGTAATGTTCATGAAGCAATTGCAGGTATCTTATATTTTTACATTTTAATTGATTTTTATATTTAACAATTATGCTTATATAAACCTAATATTTAAGAAAATTTTGTCTTTTATCTATGTAGGGATAAATGTTTTTTTCCGCGATTTATGCACCCGAACAGTGACTGCAGAGGTATTAGTAATCTGAAGGTAAACATACCAGTCAGCATGTGCAACCTCGAGAAGATATTTCCTCCATCATTCTTTGATGTAATGGATCATCTTACTATTCATCTCGCAAGAGAATTGGAACTTGGTGGTCCTGTGCAGTACCGATGGATGTATCTTTTTGAGTGTTATATGCATCATTTGAAGAAGAAGGTCAAAAATTTAAGCAAAGTGGAAGGATCTATAGTCGCACATGTGATCAATGAAGAAACTGCAATCTTTGCTGAAAACTATTTTCCATCAGAAGTGCATACAAAAAACCAAAGACCTGCTCGGCATGTGACAGAGGGGAGAGAGCAACATATCATGTTACTGTCCCAAGCATGTTCAGGGAAATAAGACGACTTAGTGGAAAACCACGAAGCGGAGACTTACGGAGACTGAGCACGCTCATTTGCAAACATATTTGCTCACCAACTGTGAAGATATTCTACAATATGAGAGGTAAAAATATTTATTCATTTAAATTGTTAGATTAATATTCAATAATTTTATTTCATATTGTTAATATCTTTTTATATAGTGTTTATATGGCAGAGTTGCGTATGACTCACATGCATGCGACAGAAGATGAGCTTCAACAACTCAGACATAACGGATTTGCTGCATGGCTTCTTAGTTATGTGAGTCCTATATCACATTACCCTATGCATATGATTAGTTTATATTTAATATCAAGTAATTAACTTTTCACTCATATATGTTTTTAATTTATAGGTGAATGATGGTTTGGCCAGAGGTTTTGTGTTCGATGATTGGATACGCAATTTTTTGCGGGGACCAAACTATGTGGTCAGATCATATCCAAAATATTGTACGCGAGGATATGCATTCACAAGGAAAGGTCATTCTAGGACAACATATGATGCTGGTGTTTCGTCTTGTTCCGGTGACGATGTCTACTACGGCAACATAGAAGAAATATTGGAATCCAGTTTCTTGGTATGGTTGGATTGCGGTGTGTAGTATTCTATTGTGATTGGTATGACACCACCCCTGCTAGAGGAGTGAAGACTGGTGCGTTTGGTGTTACATCCGTTCATTCGCGGCGGAAACTTCAATATGATCCCTTCATTCTTGCTTCGCAAGCTGATCAGGTATGTCAATTTATTCATAATATTTTAATAATATAATTAATGGTTTATATTTTACTAATACCTTGTATAATTGATAGGTGTGCTACATCAGTTACCCTCGGATGACGTACAGAGACGATCCATGGGCCACTGTAACGCAAATCAACCCAAGAGGACGAGTGGATGGAACTTCTGATAATGAACCATTACAACCAGATCTACCACCAAAGTGAGTGCAGTTGAGGATTTGGCAGATGTTGAACTCGTTGAGAATTTTACCGAGTTTGGACTTGATGTTGTTGTACATTCAGAGTCAGAAGCTGAGGTTGGGGAGTTTGATGAAGATTCTGATGATTCTGATTAGAAATTCTTACTATTTGACTTGTATTTATTAGTTGTTGTATATCTTACATAGGTAGTATTTTTTTTTTTTTTTAAAACAAGTCCGTCAGTATTCCGTCACTATATACCGATGACATAGCGACAAACTGTGGTTTCATTCAAAGTGGACAAGTTCCTCGGAAATTCCTCGGAATATACCGAGGACCTTCCGACGAACTTGCTTTTAAAAAAATTCATATCAAAATATATATATATTTGGATACCGAAACTATGAAAATAACACATATTAAGTGTTTAGTATAGTATTAGATCGCCACCGTTCAAATATAACAACTCATTAAAATATTTATTTATGTATGTCATTGTTTTCATAACATCTCATCTTAACACTCGTATACTTATACAATCATATTCATCTAATCCTACACTACAAAAATGTTTTTGTGTAAAATCGTGTTATGAAAATATTTTTACAGTTAAATCATTATGCAAATACTATATATATTATCAAAGATTTGGATTTTGCATTTAAAAACTTGTGTTCAACCCCTAAACACTAAATCGTCGGAATTCTGTAGGAATAATTCGTCAGTAATCCGTGGAAAAAACTGACGACTTTCCGACGGATACAAATTCCGACGGAATTCCGAAGACATTACTAATGCCATCAGAATATCAAATTACCCGGGAAAAGCAAACCGCGTGAAAATTTTCGCGAACCACTAATTGGTATATATTTAATGATTCCGACGAACACGGGTCAGTCGGAATCGTGAAAGATAAAATCTCTTCTTCTTCCTTCTTCGTCATTTCCGCCTCTCTATCTAAACTCTCTTCGATTTCTCTCTCTTTGACGGCGACTCCGGAGATTTCCGACCTCCCATCTCCGGCGATTCCTCTTCCCAAGCTCAGATCTCTTCCCCACACCACAAATCATGTAAGATTCTATAAAACCTTTATATATCTTAATTTTTTAGGGTTTAGGAAGTTAGATCTTAGGATTTGAGGTTGTTTGATTGAAAAATTTAGGATCGAATGGATAGTTTAGGATCTATTATTTAGGATTGTTGTTTGGATTGTTGTTATAATTTTTTTTTGTGGAATTATATTGTGTATTTGTTAAAATTTAAAACGTTTTTGTATTTTAAAGTGTTTTTTGATTTTTAAAAACGTTTTTGGGATTTCCAGTAATATATAATATATAATAAAAGTTTTTAAAAAGTTTTTAAATATATTTAACAACCTTTTTCTATATTTATAAACGTTTTATAAATATTATTATATAGAAAAAATGATTTTATATTTTTTATATAGATAAAAACGTATATAATTTTTTTTATATATTTAACAACCTGTTCTATATTTATAAACATTTTTGAAAGTATTTCTAATTTTTTATACATACATATATATAAATATCATTTTTAGATGTAAAAATCATTTTTAATATATTTAAAAACCTTTTCTATATTTCTAGTTTTTTAAAAACATTTATAATTTTTTATACATACATATTTTTTAGATTTAAATATATAAATGAAAACATTTTAAATAGAAAAACTTTGAAAAGGTTTTTGATGTATTAAAATTTATTTTCTAAGGTCCGAGGATGCACGCCGTTCCGCAGCCCGTCGTTCCGCACTCCGTGGCGGCCGAGGTAGTTCGGTGAGCAGTTCATGTGCATCAGGATCGTCTCACGAACAAAACTCGGTTCCCACATATGTTTCCGCTCCAGCTGCCGATCCCGCTGCTGCTCAGCAGGATCCGGGGGTCATGTCAGTTGAACTATTGGTTCAACAACCAGGTCGAGAGCATCTCCCGGTTCTCCATCCCAACCCACGACCGGGACATACAACTTGGTTAGTACTATTATTTTATTTGTAGCATTATGTTTTTTCTATTAATTAACTTTCTAACATGCATTTTTTTAAAGGTTCGACAATTCGAGCAATGGCATTAGCAGGATCATCAACAATATGATGTATTCCATGCTCCATACCGGATATTCGAAGTGGAGTGTGATCCCTCTCGACGAACGGGAGTTGTGGTTTCGTCAGTTTGCGGTAACTCTTCAGTTTTTTTAAAGCATTTTTCAATTTTTTATATATATCTACTTATTAAATTATGTGTGTTTTATAGCAACAATTCACTTGGGAGTCCGGTCTCACGGAAACAGTCCGTCAGAAATTCAGCGAAAAGGCCATGGACTCTTATACGAAGCAGATCAACGCGTGGAAGACAGTATGGCAGAAGAACAAGAGGCCACGGTACATCAACGGGACGGTGTGGAAGCAGTTGATAGTCAATTGGGAGAAGGACGACACTGCAGCAACGTCTCATAAGAACTCCAAGAACCAGAAGAGCAATCGTGGCGGGAAAGGAATGTATGTGCACAACCTCGGCGCTTGCTCTATGTCTTCTAAGGAGGATCAACTTGTAAGTTCTATTATTTTAATTTATCTTTTATATTTATTTAAATAAATATTTTTATATATTCCATGGCTAATGGCTGTTTTTTAGATTGAAGCAAACGACGGTAATCCCGTTAATAGTCTCCAAATCATTAAGGAGGCTCACACTAACAAGAAGACGTGTCAAATTCAGGACACCGTGATCAGAGAGGTCGTTGAGTTAGTGGAAACTTAAAAAGAAGTTTTTCTAGCTTCTAAGCCCCTCTCTGATGACGGTGATTCTACGGGAGCTTCAACCAACTTGTCCCGATTGGAATTAAATGAGATGGTCGAAAAGATAATTTTTTTATTAATATATTTATTTTATAATGTAGTTTACTAACTTTAAATATTTTTGTAGGCGGTTCCTAAAAGGAAAGGAGGTCGTTTAGTTGGGTTGGCCCGCCGTGCTTCTTCGTTTCCGGCGTCTTCTTCGCAAGTTTCGTATGCCGATCCCATGATTATGGAGCAGCTACAGAACAAAGATGAACGGATTGTGGCATTGGAGGAGCAGATCGCCACTATACTTGCTGAGCTGGCGGATCAAAAGAAGACCAACGCCGAGATATTAGAGAGGCTAGATCGTTTGTTTCCTTCAGGTTCTTATTTTTTTCTGAATTTTAAAACTTTCTGAATTTTTTTCTATTTCAGTTTGTATGAATTTAAATTCTATAATACTATTAGTTTTAAATTTCAGATTTTTTTTTAATTAATTTTTTAATATAAAAATATTTAAAAATGCAAAATTTATTCATATTTAAAAATTGCATAATTCCGACGAACCAAGGGTTCGTCAGTATATTCCGACGAATCTTGGTCGTCGGCATATACCGACGAAACACGGGTTCGTCGGAATATACTGACGAATCAATGTCGTCGGAATATACCAATGAACTGTTTCCTCGGAATACTCCGACGACCACGATTCGTCGGTATATTCCAACGAACCCGTGTTTCGTCGGTATATTCCGACGACCGTGATTCGTCGGAATATAGTGTTTCCGATGAACTCTGTTCTCGGAAGATGTTGTCGGAAGTTCGTCAGAATGTTGTTTCTCGGTATTCGTCAGAAAGTCGTCGGAAACTCAGACGAAATTCCGAAGAATATTTTTTTTCGACCAAATGATACAGACAACCACTTTTGTCAGAAATTCGTCAAAATATGTCTATTCCGACGAATTTCTGACGATTTTGTCCGTCAGTATCCGCCTGTTTTCTTGTAGTGTGTATCTTCACCAAGATTCACGGTTTAGAATCATCCATAGGGATTTTAAAGCAAGAAATGTCTTTCTTGATAAAGATATGACTCCAAAATTTTCAGACTTCGGAATGGCTAGGATCTTTGGACGGGATGAAACGAAAGCTGACACGAGAAAGGTGGTCGGAACTTAGTAATTAAGCAATTAAAGCGTCGTCATATTTTGAAACAAATAGCTACATGGGTGCAGAGTTAAACCTGATAGCTTTTCTATTTAAGATTTGTTATGTAGTGGCTACATGTCTCCAGAAAATGCGATGAACGGGACATTCTCGATGAAGTGAGATGTGTTCAGTTTTGGGGTCTTGCTTCTTGGCAAGAGGAATAAAGGCTTCTGCGACTTGGATAGTAACCTTAATCTTCTCGGTTGTGTAAGCTTGAAACCTCTTAATTCGACTTTGTTTCGACGAAATCACTAAGAAATATCCGACCATTATGCACAGGTGTGGAGGAATTGGAAAGAAGGTCAAGGTCTAGAGAAAGGAGACAGGGCCATTAATGTCACTCAAATTACCCTAAGGAGTGAATTACTCTCTCAAATAAGAGGTTCAGTTATAGTACTTAAGGATCGAATTCACAGGTAGCTAACACAAAACATCTAATCCTTAGTGACTAAGCTAGGTTGATTATGATTAATTTTAAATTGTAGGTTTGAGCAAGGTAGTTGCTCGGTAGGTTTGGTTGAGGGTTTTAACAATTAAAGACTAGATCTAATGATCTCACCAGTCGGGATGATCAATTAGAAAGTGTCGATCAATGACTCTATAGGAGTATCGATCGATACACCTTTCGCTCCGTCGATCGATTATTCTATAGGAATATCAATCGACACGCTTCTAGCAAGCTTTATGCGCGGGTTGAAATCGATGCTCACTAAGACTCTAGATCAGCTTTCGCCTTTCTCTAGTGATCTTAGCTTGAATAGGATGTATTCGGGATGAAGTCAGGTTAACAAGCAATCGTAGGTCAAGGTTCTAATTAGCTATTATAGAACACAAGCATTAAGGACATCCTAACAATGAATATCACAACTTAGCAATCTATAGTTGGGGCTAATCCCTCACAACCTATTTGAACCCTAAATCTATCAATGGAACTACTCAAACATGGCTAAGCAATTCATCGCAACAGGATGAAAGAAACTCATAGATAGATAGATAGATAGATAGATAGATAGATAGAGAGATAGAATAGATAGATAGATAGATAGATAGATAGAAGATAGATAGATAGATAGATAGATAGATAGATAGATAGATAGATAGATAGATAGATAGATAGATAGATAGATAGATAGATAGATAGATAGATAGATAGATAGATAGTGATAGATAGATAGATAGAGATGATAGATAGATAGCTAGATAGATAGATAGATAGATAGATAGATAGATAGATAGATAGATAGATAGATAGATAGATAGATAGATAGATAGATAGATAGATAGATAGATAGATAGATAGATAGATAGATAGATAGATGATAGATAGATAGATAGATAGATAGATAGATAGATAGATAGATAGATAGATAGATAGATAGATAGATAGATAGATAGATAGATAGATAGATAGATAGATAGATAGATAGATAGATAGATAGATAGATAGATAGATAGATAGATAGATAGATAGATAGATAGATAGATAGATAGATAGATAGATAGATAGATAGATAGATAGATAGATAGATAGATAGATAGATAGATAGATAGATAGATAGATAGATAGATAGATAGATAGATAGATAGATAGATAGATAGATAGATAGATAGATAGATAGATAGATAGATAGATAGATAGATAGATAGAGTTCCAATCACAAATCTCTTTGGATTTTCTCTCCAACTCTAAGAATCTCAAAAAACCTTAAACAATAAACTAGAACAATAGAAAGCATGCTTTGCCTTAAACATATAGACAATCTATAAATATTGAGTTCAGTAGGTTAAAAAACTTGTCAGGGGCAATCTTGTAATTTGGTGAAGACTTGGGCTTTAAGTCGGTTGGAAGCATTCTGGCTTATGCGCGACGCTGTATCGATCGATGTCACAGGATGTGCATCAATCGATTATAATCTTGATACATCGACCTTTGGATACTGATGTCGATTGATGGCACAGAGTGTGCATCGGTCGATTGTTGTCACTGAATATCGACCTCTGGTCTGGTTTGATGGTCAGCTCGGATGAAATCTCTACTAAGCTCCCAAATGCTCTAAAATCATCATTTTACTCTAAAATGCTCATGAACCTGAAAACACACCTAATAGACTCTAAAATATATATATATATATCTTAAAAATAACTATATACCATGGGTAAAAACGGGTCAAATCCATGGTATATCAGTCATCATAGATTCTTCATCACCAACGTTCAGGCCACGTGAAATCTTAAGATGCTTACAAATTGGCCTCTTGTGTGTCCAAGAACGTGTAGAGGATAGACCAATGATGACGTCAGTAGTATTGATGCTCGGAAGTGAAGCTGTATTGATTCCTCAACCTAAACAGCCAGGTTATTGCGTCAGCGGAAGTTCTCTTGAAACTTATTCTTCTTAGAGTAAATGGTGCGACGATGAATTTGCACAGTGAACCAAATCACGATGTCGATCATTGACGCTCGGTAATGTGATAGTCTTTGATAATATTCTTATTATTAAAGTTTTACTAAATGGAAAAAAACGAGTTTTACCAAATCGAGTGACAATGCGTGCGAAACTCCTCAGTCTCTATCGAAATTTTTATTCATCCTCTGATATTCTCTCGATCTGGTTTTGTTATTTCGAATCAACCTTCAGCAATTGCAGCAACCAACTCAACAGACCACATATCACAACATACACAAACAATTGTGCATCTCTCTACCTATCTTTATATATAAAGTCAGGTTTTCTCTCTTCTAGACGCGCCACGTTGGCAGACCCGCCACGTTGGCAGACGGGTCAGAAAATCGACTCCTATGCTCACGACACGTGTCCCATCCGTTCAAACTCTGCGTTTCATTTAATTAAAGGTGTAATGGATTTGGACTTCGGTATACAGGCTTTATGTTCGGCTTAATGGACCCAAACCGAATAAAGAACAACACAGATTGTGATTAAACGCGACGTCCGCCGTACTAGAGCTAAACTCAATCCAGGGGTTCCAAAAGCGTTCTTTCATCTTCGTCATAAAAATCTGAGAGGAAGCCAGTTATGATTTCATCCTCTTAAAATCATTGCTTAAATCCATCACCCACAATCTTTCTTCAATGCAAGCTTTACTACTGCGAGGCTGTGTAACCGCGACTATAAAAAGGTAGGTTTTCATACGCTGAGACCCATCTAGGAATCAGTAAACTTATTTTATGACCCAAGCTTTTCATATTTTGTGCAATGTGCAGTTCATGACTCAGTAGGTTGATAAAGCTCAGGCTCCGGAGGATGAGATGGTTGTGAAAGAGCCTGAGGTAGAGAAGAAATAGAACTGGAACTGGAGTTTGAAAAATAGAAGGAGAAGAAAGAGAGGAAGCAGAAAGCTTTGAAGGAGAAAGAGTCAAGAGATGGATAATGCTGCATACAAGGACTTCGAAACTTCTAATAAGCACTGCTCTAACAAGGCAATACATATCAATTAGAGGGAGGAACAGAAACATGAAGAGGTGAATCGTTTAAAGAGGGAAACTGCTGGGACAGAGAGGAAACACATAGAAAAATAAGAAGAAGAATCCCGGGAGAGAACAGAGGTCAAGCTGCAGAGAGATAGAGAGAGAGAAGCTGCCAGACTGAGAATGAGACAAGAAAAGGCACGTCATCTTGACGGATCTGAGAAAGGAACTGATGCTACACATGTAAGTTCTCTTTTCCTTGACACCCATTACTTATATTTCACTCATTAAAGGTTAGACTATTACTTTCTATGCAAAGCACATCAATTTAATTTTTATGTTGCTGGGATTCAGAACTTTGTGATGGTATAAAACTTTAGTTTTATCAAGTCTTATAAATCTCTTTATAAATTCAGGAGTCAACAGAAGTTGTTTGATTCTTTGTCGATGCTAGATTAATTCTCTGGTAATTAGCTTTGAAGCAGCATAAACATATACACCTTACATTTATACATAGAGGAAATAGAAAACCTGTTTTATGTAATGTGTCTCAAACAATTGGTGAAAATACAATGATCAGTTTTGAAACTGTTAAATACGTACTAGAGATAAAATAAATACCCTTCTATGTTTTCTAAAATAAACATCTTTTGCTCTAAGTATGTGATAAAAGCTTCTAAATGTTTGAGTGTATGACTACATGAACAGTTGATCAGTTATCATTCATTCTGAAAAGCTTGAAGAAGATGTTAACAAGGTCTACAACTTTATTACATATATACATAACGACTTCAACTTGGAAGGAAAAAGATGGTTACAGCACGCCCTTAACAAATGACATGTTTTTCGGATTTCTATTAAAGGTAAAATTTCAACATTTAAGCTTGCCATTGTCATGCAGCTTTACACCCTCTCTTTAGTTAAAAAAAACTATTGTGGCTTACACATGAAGGTATAAGCCAAGTGTTTGAAGCAAGGAACAATCCCAAGACCATAGAACGACTGGGGTAATCCCATATTTTCTAGAAGGAGAAAACGCTAAATCTCTTGACGGCATTCTGGACACGTCGAAGATATGAGAAGAAATCAAAGTGTGTGGAATCATCAGAGTCAAATACGTATGCAATTTACATGACAAGCAAAGCAAGGAAGTTTTGAGAATCAGTCAAAAGAAAGACATGATCCAGCGAAAGGGTATTATTATTATTATCAAAGGAGCGTTTTAGGATCATCATCAGCTCACGCTTAAATCACGGATATTGGTTAAAGTAGTGTAAAGCTTATTTGAATTTTTTATCACATCAGTAGAAATAGAATTAAAAATAACTTGATTGTATGAGTCAAACTTTTCTTATAATTTCACAATATCTCAAATTTGAAACTCAAGCAATAACAAGAGATGCACTAATATAAACATAGTTATACGAGTTATAAAAACGTGGGTACAACAATGGTAAACTTTAAACCCATACGTAATTCAAATATAAAGAACTGGAAACAAAAAATAAGAAAACGTAGAATTGGACCTATCAAGGATTTTGTATTTCAGTAAATACATGATTTTTCCAATAGTGTGTAATTTTTGAAAAAAAAAATTTATACTTCTTTATATTGAAACATTGGTAAAATCGAAAAAAAAACATCATGTAGATTAATGGTTAATTGTTAATTTTGTGATTAGAAAATAAAATATTCCTATATATCTATTTTGTTATGAACTATTATGTGGATATCCATTATGTCCATAAATCTATATTCTAGAAGGTTCTAAACTCTAGTTGTGTATTCATATATATATATATATATATATATATGTGCGTCTATTGATAAGAATAAGAATAAGTGATTCCCTCTCTCACAACCCATTATCAGCACAAAATCCTAACCACTAACAAAAAAAATCCAAAATCCTAGCCACCCGATAAACCCTAGCCGTCTGAGCGAGTAAGAAAACCCTAATCGATATTGAGTTCTACGACCAATCTGACATCACTTTCATACCTTTGAGCTTTCTAAATGATGCGATTATGGGTCAACGAAGTTTCCAAATATCTCATGACCTATTCATCTTCGTGTCGAGATAAGTATTCTTGCATTATATATTGTCTTATGTTTCAGTTTTTAATATGACATATATATATTAATCGATATATAGTAATGAAAACAAAGTATATTGAATTTCGAAATTAATTTATTTCTGACGAATGAGGTTTGTGTTGTCATGATCTCAATTGCTCTAGTGTTCCATTATTGTTTAGATCTATATGTTCAGTGTATCTATTGATTATTGTTTATATTGTGGTTAGTGACAAATCGTAGGTTTGTTTGTTTCTGTATAATATAATTTAAATGATTGGTTTAATATTCATGATCTGTTTTTCTTTGAGGAAAAGAGAAATCAGCAGTTTCCTTTCTTCGTCACCAACATCCTCGATATCACAAACATCCTTGATAAGTAACTCAGGCTTTTACACTTATGGTCTTATGATTTGATCTAAAACGGAATAGATAATTAACTGATTAGATTTGTAATAGTATTTGTATATTTATAGTTAACGGCAAGCGTTGATTTATTTGGTCTAGTATACTTTGTTAGTTCAATATAAATCATATGATTTAGTTCTGAGTTGACGGAATTTCCATTCGCATATGCTCATTTGTTTGATAATAAAATTTGTTTAGAAATTATTGGTTATAATTGGCTTAGTTAAAAGTTGATGGCTTAATCTTGGTTTGGTTTAGTTAAAATTACAAGTACAACATGCATGTATCCGTCAAGGCTTTAAAGTTTTATTGTTTAAAGAGTGTTTTTATAATTGCTGAATCTGAGAAAATAATTTAGTATCAGTGTCGATGTTCTTTTGTAGAATTTGATCGTTGATAATATTAGTCGAATGTTATGAACTGATATTAAAATATTGATGTAGCAAACGTAATGGCCATGTTTTCATGAGCCCAGTTTGTAACAATTCAGGTTTCTATATTTTACTGAAAGGAGAAGATTTTACGAGAGTACTGTAATCACTTGAGACGTATGTGTTAAAGACCATCTCTATGCCAGATCTTCAATCTCCATTTCACTTCTTCCTTATCGAGATAAGTTTATTTACCTATTATACTTAACATCAATTCTAGTCAACTAAAGTTTGATTAGATCAATTAAAATTTTTTTCTTGTCAACTGATTTTTATTCTAGTCAAGATAGAGCTAGATGATTAATAGCATGATAGTAAAAAGCTTATAAATAAGAAAACTACTATAAGAGTATTATTTATCCATAGTATAAAATATGCTAATGATAATACATATTTCTATGATCTGAACATACATTATTATTATATTTTATTACCATTTATGTATGTGGGTTATACTTTTGAGGCTTGACCGTAAAAGATCCATTAATTTGAAAAAATAATTCAAATAAGGTATAGTCACTAGAACGTGATTACCTAAACATTATAAAGATTTGAAGTCTATATATAGATATTATATGTGGGTTCATTATATATTTTGTATCTAAAGATTATAAAGATTTGAAGTATATATATATATATAATTCAACTATGTTGGATGTAAGCTTAAGAGTAAATTTTCTCGAAGAAATTTTAATGATACATGTATGTTAAAAAATATATTTTTTCACACAAGTAATGTTGTCCAGTAGATACATGATTGAAAAAATATATTAAGAATTTTATAACTAGTTGATTATGATCAATTCTTTAGAAGAGAATTTAACATTTTATATTAAAAAAGAAAATCCAAATAAATAGTACCAGTCAAGAAATTGTTGTAGATGTAAATGTGGATATAAATAAGGTCAAGACCAAAGAGTTTCTTCTTAGAACTCATATTCTCACATGAAGTTGGGAAAATAAAGATGGTAATAAATAAGATATACGATTCAATCATCTAAAGATGAAAAAAAATATTGTGGGTACAATACAAGGTAATATAAATCTTATAGAATGTTCAAGAAGGAGATATATGAACATAAGGATGCAATTTCAAACTTTATTGAAGTATATTCTTATAAGTCTCAAAAGTTAAAACGATCTAAGATGTAACACAAGACCTTATGATGGTTATGTTGTTTATTCTAAAGTGGGATTCAATTCTAGATATATGAACTTGGAGTTCATTATCTTGAGGGGGAGAATTAGAGAAGCCCACATCCCTAATAAGTGGAACATCCAGAAGTATGTTCACACTAGAATTAGACTGAAGGAGTCATATATAAAAAAAATATCAGGAAATTAAAAATCTAATGATATTGAGACAATAAGTAAAGGAACATGTTGAATCAGAAGTATTACCCAAGGCATTATTGTATTGTACTACATAATAATTATAAAATAGAGATAAATGTAATAGTAAACCAGAAGTTTACCGAAAGTGTAATGTTTGGCAAACTGGTTATGCCATCCTAGTTTAGTAATGATGCGAAAGATATCATATGGACATTAACCAAAAGATTTTTACGAATGATCTGATATATGCTGCTTGCTTACAAGGCAATATAAAATTATGATTTTCACCGGTCAAATATATTAGGAATCTATACAAGGAGATGTTTGTGGGATTGATCACCCACTGGTGGACTGGTCATCCACCATATATTTATAATTAATTCATCGACAAGAAGGTCGCATGTATCCTTGTCATAGATCCGCAACTTGATGTTTGCGATACTAATTGGTAATACTGGTGAATTAATAAGCCTTTGACGATTATTTTATGCATGTGGAGATACATGTTGAACATTATGAACATCTTGGAGCTAATGTTCATGCAGCAGCATCGATTCGCATAATGCCAAAGAGTAATTAATAACTCTCCCCATCATATTGATTGTGGGTCAGGAACCAAAGATTCTCATCTAGAAAATTTGGATAAGTTGTAGTTGATCCACCACACCTCTAAAAGATGGGACCTCAAATGAGATTATGTTGGATATGATCTCCATTGATGATAAAAATCTAGAACTTTTATAAGATTTATTTAAAGACTCAAAAGTTAGTCTATTCAACATTAGGGGGAGAAAAGAAACAGCTGGAAAATGAATGAGTTGAAATGAATTATCATTGATCTTCGGATTAAAGAGCGTGAATAGGAGTCCAAAATGAATGTATAAAGATAATTCTAATACAAAGATTAGTATATGAGTTGCCAGACTCTTTTAAGCTGTAAATGCTCCAGTTAAAATAGATGTCCCAGAAGGACAATATCAAACTGCTAATGAGTCTAAAGAATGCCTGAAGCGTGATAGACCTGTCGGTTCTAAATATAATAATCCTCAGAAAAGAGAAGGAGCATGAATGAGAATGGCAGAATCGAGGAGTAAAATATTAAAGATCTCGAAAAGAGATCAAAAACATGACAAGAAATAAATTCAGGTACCTGGGAATAAAGAAATCTCAAATAGTTATGTCATGTCTTGAAAACTAAGGAACCGATATCAAATCGACGTCGTTAATATATATATATATATATATGCATGCAATATAACAGTTGATAAGAATGAGGATCATGAACCATCTATTGAAAAGTGTACACAAAGAAATGATTGGCCAAGGTAGAAATAAGCAATAAATGTGGGATTAAAATCTCTTGGAAGAGAGGGGATTCGGACCAGTAGTCCGTACACCTAATGGTGTAAAATCAGTGGCACATAAATGGATCTTTCTGTGAAAGAATAAATGAGATGATGAAAAGTCGTGAGATGCAAAAGAGTAGTTGCTCAAGAATTCTCACAAAGACCCCAAATTTTTATAAGAAACACATCATCATGTGGTAGAAGCATCAACTTTCAAGTTTCTTAGTCTGACAAGAATTGAAAGCCACTAGAAAATGACAATTATGTCAATGATCCAAAAGGATATAAACTGCAAGAAGCAGTAAACCCCATACGGATTCGGACTGCTAGAAGCAGTAAGTGTTTAGTTCTCGAGAACATTACCTCGCGAGTATATTGAACATATAAAGAAAATAATTCTTGGGTATGAAGTACCATGATATTTAAATTTTTCTAATCTCTTTCATAATTGAAAGATTTGATTCTGTAAGACAAGAAGAATGGTCATACTAGTAAATTTTATAAGAAAAGGGGAATAACTCGTATGTACAATATAAAGGTTTAAAAGATTGTCTTTAAAGGAAATTTGGACATGTATTCCAAATAGACTAAGATATGACCTTTTGTGTGAAAGTAATATTATGGACAAGAAATCTAATGGTCTAAGAGATTATTCGACAATCACATGAGTTTATTCATTAAGGAAATGATTATATCAATTCTTAAAAGGATGATATGTATGTGAGAATACTTCTCCCGAAGAGCTGATGCTTCCAGAGGGAGAATATGATGATGTGCGTGGTTGTAATCTTTTTCCTTATCATGGTTTTTTATCCCATTGGATTTTTCCATGTCAAGGTTTTAACGCGGCAACAAAGAACACACAAATGATAGATACCTAAAGAAGAATGTTATCACTTAAGTGATGAATATCTATCAATATTTCAGTGTGTTTTGAGATTCAGAGAATTGGAGAGAATGGTCAAGATCAATCATACTTGAAAAAGAATCAAGGACACATTCCATTCGCAAGACAAAATCGAAGGTCGAAAGTTTGAAAATCAAAGGAGACCTTCTATATGGAATTAAAATATGAACTTGGTGTCCAGACAAAGATCTTTGAGCTACTTTCGTCTCCAATTTGAATCAAGTCATTTCGGATGATATAACATGAGATATGGCGGTTTTCGTGGGACATATATACAAACTATCTCAGAATATCTAATATCTTCTGATATCCAATATATTAGATATCCCTACTTTACCAGAGCTAGACCAATGCTAGAAGTTAGACATGGATGTTAGCTTCAATTTTAAAGTGGTTTGAAGTCATTTTGTCCTACGGTCATCAAGATTTTCAAGTTTCAGTGAGGAGTGTCAAATTTGCCAGAGAAGCGAACCGGTTCACGTTCAAGACTTAGAAGAAGTTTGTTCATGCGAGATTGTATTGTCTCAGATATTTCAAGTTATGTTTTCATCAGGGAGAATAGATGCGCGCTGCACTCTTTTTCCCTTAACTATGGTTTTTTCCACCGGGTTTTCCTGGTAAGGTTTTTAATGAGGCAGCATCTTATGCGCTTTAGGAAATATATTTTCTTAATGTACATCCAAGGGGAGTGTTATGAACTATTATGTGAATGTCCATTAGGTCCATAAGCCCATATTTTAGAAGGTTCTAAACCCTAGTTTTGTATTCATATATATATGTATGTATGTCTATTGATAAGAATAAGAATAAACGATTTCCTCTTTCACAACATATTTGAGTTAATTCAAAATGGCGACTTTTTTTGTTTAAATCCCTGAGAAAGCTAGAGAGCTTGAAAAGCAACTCATACATATCACTAAAGAGAAGCATGAGTCTGTTGGAGGCCAAAAATTTGAGAAGGTATTGTTTTCAAGTTAGATCTTACTGTTACCGAACCCAAAATTAATGTTTACAATTCCCTGACTTCTTCTCCAAGAGGGTGGTTCTCATACTTTGACCAGAAAATAGAACATAAAGACAAAATAGTTGTTATTTAGTCAAAAGCAAAGAAGTGAGCAAAGCTGAGGTTGAAGATGATCAAGAAGGAGGACATATATGAAGCTAATACCTTCACAATTTGAAAATGGTAATGTTAATAACTTACAAAACGTTGGTTCCACACACTACTTAAAGTTTAAAAATCATAGTGTGAGTACGATCAGAGTCTCCACAGAGCATCCAGAGTCAAAACAACTTATTTAAACAAATTAGGATTAACAAGAATTAATAAATGACACAGAATCATTCCACTAACAGTCGTGACAACCAAATATGATTACCTAAGATTACCAACAACACTATGCCAACCAGAAAAACAAAAAATTGAACTACGGCGAGAAGTATATGTGAGTGTATAAAAAGCTTATTCTCCACTATTTTATCAACCCTAAAAAAAGATACAATGGTATTAAAAAACTCAGTCTCATTCTCTTTTGATCGAATCCGATTGATTTATGTATTTTATAGTGTTATAAAACTTAAAATACTATAAAATCTTACAATCCAGGATTAAAACATCAAAAATACTAAGAATTTGATCATTTTTTAGTTATATAATTGAAATTTGGTGTAGACAGTATGATTATACTCACACCCAATTTAACAAAAAAGAAATTTACACAAAATTATATTCATTTTTTATAAAAATCAATCCATCAAATTCTGCGCGTAGCACGGACTTCCGCTAGTTACATATTTTTTACTCTGTTTTTGTAAGTTCAGGAGCTCGGAAAAAAACAAACGTTATTCTCACTACAGTAAATTTCATTCAATATATTAACATTAATATCAAAACAAGTACAGAAAATTAACAGAATTATCAAAAACAAAAACAAAACAGATAAGAGACATAAAGAGATTATGTTTAGTTGATGACGGATCGATGATGAGGATTTGCATATTTATTTCTTATAAATGTACAAGTTTCAACATTTATACGGTCAGTGGTATATCCAGGTGCACACATAAAGTTTACTATTCAAATGTTCATCGGTTCACAAACATTCCACATGTACAATAACAAAACTAAAGTTAGAGAATACGATGGATGTGGGTCGTACATTTGATATGGCCAAACGAGTTTGGAGACTAATTAAAGATTAATCGAAGATTAGTTTTGATTTTTTTAAACGCTGATAAATGCACCTAACATAATTTAATTTTGGGTAGAGTACGTGTAGAGTGTTGTAGTCTCTGGGAAGCTTAGTTTATAATAACCATATTGGCGAAAAAACATATTTTTATTGTTTTGATATGAAAACATGATTTATAGTTTTGGTAGAAAAATGGTTTTATGATTTGTCTGGAAATTTTAATTTTTGGTTTTGACGAAAAAAATATGAATTTGTAGTTTTGGCAAGACTACTGTTTTTGGGAAGAAAATACAGTTTTACTGTTTGCAAAAAAAAGCATTTTGTTGTTTTGGCGAGAAAACACAAATTTTGTTTTGGTGGAAGATGCTATAATGTAATTTTGATGAGGAAATGTGATTTTGTGGTTTTGGAGAGAAACCCCTATATTGTGGTTTTGGAGAAAAAAATACGATTTTACAGTTTTCGCGGAAAATGTGATTTTTCGATTTCAGAAAGAAAAAGTGAATTTATTTTTTTTGGTAGAAACAATTTTACGGTTTTGACGGAAAAATATGATTTCACAGTTTGATGGGATAACCTAATTTTATAGTTTTGGTGAAAAAACTTGATTTACAGTTTTGACGAAAAAAACAATTTTCTTATTTTAAAGTATTATTAGATCACCACACGACAGCAAATTTTTTATTTTACATTAATTAGACAAATTTTATAAACTAATTGAATATTTTTTAATTAACTGAAATGTTGGTTAGTGTTAAGAGAGACTTTAGTTGCATAATGTTTATGTTATTTGGCTTAACTAACATTATTATAATTGTTTTGTGTAATCATTTTGTTAATAATTTGGTTCTTACTATAATAAGTTTAATTTGTTGTTTATAATTACTGTTAAGCATTTATCTTCAGATAACATATATATGATATTATTTAAATTAATTTTTAATTATTTTAAATATTTTGGTTATGAATATTAATAAAATCTATGCAATATATTTGATTAATTTTATGATATATTTTGATAAAAATTTAACCATGAAAATTATTTTATGTAATTTATTATATTTAAATATAAAATATATAATTAAATATGAAAGTTTATGTAAATTTAAATAAATGTAATTTTTAATGAAAATATAAATAAAATAATCCATTAGTTTTATTGATTTGATATGCTTGCAATTTTTTTGTAGTATCTAAACTTGCAAAATAAGTTAATACTTATTTTTTTATTTTTTCATAAATTATTTAAAAATTTCAGTCTATTGTTTGGACAAAAAAAAATTAATTATTCTGTTGTTTGAAAACATTTATAGTAGTATAATATTGTTTCTATAATTAATTAATAATAGAAGAGTGTATTTAATTTAAAACCTTACCAAAAAGGTTGGATCCAAAAGAATGTTTCTGTTTTAATAATTAAGAAATATATGATGATGATAATAGCTAATCTAAATTAATTTTGTATATTTGTATTGAAGGAGATTTAGGTCTTTCGGATTTTAAGATGTAAATGTTGCATCTAAACTCTACATTATTTTACATCTCAAATATCTTTATTTTATAAATTTATAGATTATGCACATTTATATGTTGATGCAATAGTATCCGAACAAACAACATTTGAGTATTTACATTTATGTGCAGCGACTTGCTAAAATGAATAGAACCTGTGTAAAGTATAATAGAATGTGAATATTATTATGTTGTATTTAATATGAAAATACAAGAAGTATATATATAGCGGTAACATTATATAACATAATGTTAATACTAGATAATGATAACTTTCCTAAACGTTAATGTAAATATGCTAAGAATATCTTGAGATTAACTTGCTCTTCAAGTCTTTCCTTTTAGTCTTGAGGGTCTTCATGGATTTCACGGGCTTCACAATCTTAGTCCGTAAGATACACATCTTCCAACCCAACATATCTCTAATACTCTCCCGCACGACAAACGTGGGATGCACAGCGCACAATCTGCAAATCACAAAGCAGAGCACTTATGTTGTGGACATTATGTCGAGGAAAACAAATCAGTAGGTTTCTCTGGGAATAGACTTCAACTTAGATAAGGGAATGAAAACTCCAACTCTTCTTTGGTCTTGACAATGAAAATACATTCCGTGGACGCAACTGCAGCTCCAAAAACAATCGTCCGTATTTCGGACAGTCCATAACTTGGACTAAATAAAGTAACCTAAAAATTTTGAGCGTTCTACTAGAACTCCCCCCTAATGATTCAACTATATAACCAACAATTCCCAAACTATGAGAAAATAAAACTTTGAGATATTCTAAACTATAGAATAAATCTCAAAAATTAAAAAAAAAAAATTGTGAAACAAAACCCTGATCCCATGAAAGTAAACATGAACCCTAAATATTATCGGAACTCGTAATGATTCTTGCATTCACCCGACCAAAACGAAGAAAATAATCAGAAAAAAGCCCAAAAAAAAATCACTGAAATAGAAAACTAAAAAGAAATCCAACAAACCCCATTGACTTTATGGAACGTGATTATGTTGAAAGCTTCGCATTATCATGGTCATCGTCATCGTCAGACCCCTTGTCATCCTCTTCTCCAATTGTCATAATCACCGTGTTTTTCTTTATGCGAGAATAATTTTTTTTTTTAACGCGGAAGACTCTAACTAAGATTGTGAAGCCGGTGAAACCCATGAAGACCCTCAAAACTAAAAGGAAAGATTCGAAGAGCAAATTAATCTCAAGATATTCTTAGCATATTTACATTAACATTTAGGAAAGTTATCATTATCTAGTATTAACATTATGTTATATAATGTTACCGCTATATATATACATCTTGTATTTTCATATTAAATATAACACAATAATATTCACATTCTATTATACTTTACATGGTATCAAAGTCCAGATCCTAAATACACTAAACCCCTAATTAATATTAACCTTTCCCGACCGAATATATAGGTCGTAATTAACCCTTCCCGACCGGGTATAAATGTCGTAATTAACTCGCTCGACCGAGTATAACTGTTTTAAAGTTCCGAGATTTCTGGCCGAAAAAAGCCATCATCTCAAGGATGAGTGTTAGAGATATTGTATCCCACATCGTGAATTCTAAGAAATATTAACTATTATATAAAGAGTTATGGTCAATCCACTAATTGCCAATTGATTTTAAGTTGGAAGGCCATATAGTAAACCCGAATCTGACAACCTGAATCAAACGATTTACAATTAGACACCAAATAAGAAATCCATCGATTAAATGCTCCATATACCTAAAGTAGTTCTAAATGCAGCTCAATGATCAAAAAGAAAACCAAAATGTATGGTCAAAACAATTAAAAACTTAGCAAAAAAAAAAACAATGAAAAATCACAAGACATCACCCCACGTAAACCAAGACAAAAGTTTTGGTTTAGTTAAAAGAAATTCTACTCTTTTCTTTTGGTGAAGAAAGAAATTCTACTCTTTAGTTAAAAAATCACAAGACATCACAAGACATCACCCGACGTAAACCAAGACAAAAGTTTTGGTTTAGTTAAAAGAAATTTTACTCTTTTCTTTTGGTGAAGAACCAAAGTAAACTTCTACTTGTTCGTTAGACAAAATGGTACGAAAATTTTCAATATACTTCCAAATGTATCGAATGATGCTCTTGAGTACACCATACTTGAGAAATACCATATGCTATGTGTTTTCTTTTCGAGAACACCGTATGCTATGTCGACAGCGTGATAACTAAATAACGTGTAGATATAAAAGTAGTTGACGAATGATACAAGTTTGTGGAAGTGAATTAATCGATGGGATGAAAAAGTCATGGTTTATGGAACACAACATTTTGCTTGCCTGCTAGGTTAGTCATAATAATTTAATTTCGAATTTTCTTGCGAAGTAACTTAGGATGTATATATATATATGCAAGTTAGGACAAAAACTATTAACAAGAAAGAAAGAAAGAAAGATGAAAGGGGTACAGAACATTTACCACCATTCTTACACCTTCTCGTTCTTGCTTGTCTTCCTTGTCCTATTTCATCCTGCCCTTTCCACCTATGTCAACACTCTGTCGTCTTCAGAGTCTCTCACAATCTCAAGCAAAAGAACACTTGTATCTCCCGGTGGAGTCTTCGAGCTTGGTTTCTTCAAACCCTCGGGTCGCTCGCGTTGGTATCTCGGAATATGGTATAAGAAAGTCTCCCAGAAAACCTACGCATGGGTCGCCAACAGAGACAGCCCTCTCTCCACTTCCATTGGAACCCTCAAAATATCTGGCAACAATCTTGTCCTGCTAGGTCACTCTAATAACACTGTTTGGTCAACAAATATTACTAGAAGTAATGCGGAATCTTCAGTGATAGCAGAGCTTCTTCCCAACGGTAACTTTGTAATGAGATGCTCCAACAACAGAGACTCGAGTGGATACTTGTGGCAGAGTTTCGATTTTCCAACAGATACTTTACTTCCGGAGATGAAACTAGGTTACGATCTCAAAACAGGGCGCAACAGGTTCCTTACATCATGGAAAAGTTCAGATGATCCGTCAAGCGGGAATACCACGTACAAACTCGACACTCGAAGGGGATTGCCTGAGTTTATTCTTAATCAAGGACGTGTTGAAATGCAAAGGAGCGGTCCGTGGAATGGAATAGAGTTTAGTGGCATACCGGAGGTGCAAGGATTAAATTACATGGTTTACAATTATACGGAGAACAGTGAGGAGATAGCTTACTCGTTCCATATGACCAACCAAAGCGTCCACTCCAGATTGACAATCAGTGACTTTACACTCAATCGATTCACGTGGATCCCGTCAACACGGGCATGGAACCTGTTCTGGACTTTACCAATGGACGCGTGCGATTCTCTTAACTACTGTGGGTCTTATGCTTATTGTGACCTAAACACGTCACCTAACTGCAACTGTATTAGAGGGTTCGTTCCCAAGAACAAGCAGCGGTGGGACTTGAAAGATGGGTCACAGGGGTGTGTGAGGAGGACGCGGCTGAGCGGTAGTGGAGATGGTTTTTTGCGGCTAAACAATATGAATTTGCCGGATACTAAGACGGCAACTGTGGATCGGACAATTGATGTGAAAAAATGTGAAAAGAGGTGCCTTAGCGATTGCAACTGCACCTCGTTTGCGACTGCGGATGTTCGAAATGGAGGATTGGGTTGTGTGTTTTGGACCGGAGAGCTCGTTGAGATGCGGAAATACGCCGTCGGTGGTCAAGATCTTTACGTCAGACTGAATGCTGCTGATCTAGGTTAGTTAAATCTCTTAAAACTAAACACATCGGATATCAATGTCATCAATAATTTTTACTTTTGTCTGGATGAGGAAGTCTCCATATTTTTTTCCCGATCCAAATATTTTATGTCTTAAGAAATCTGTTCTACTTTCAATGAATTTGTTTAGTTAAAAAAAATTCAAGTGCGAAATATACAACTGATCAAGGAGAAGGCTGGATAATATTTCCAATCCAAATTGTTTTTTTGTTTTACTCTATAAATTTTTTAAATAAATAAAAATATTTTAATTGTGTATAATAATATTTTTAATAAAATTATAAACCTTGTGTTACATATATAATTTGTTTTGAAATGCAAAGGAAATAGTACTAGCTCATACTTTAGCATTGAACAAAATTGCTTAAATAAGAGTTTATATTTAATCATTTTAAAAATTTATTTCAAAATTCAAATAATAAATGTGAGCCATTCATCCAAATAAGTAAATAAACAAAAAGCAAAAAATATAGTTAATAGAATAAAATTGTACAATTGGACAGTTACATAGAAATATATTGATAGCTAATGATCCCATAATATATGCCTCTAAACACTAACCACTAAACTTTAAATACTAACATATCGGAAAAACAGATCACGACCGGTCACTCCAAATGTTATCCATATTATATTTGCCAACCAATAAAGATACAAGATTTTAAGACTACACTGTCATTTAATTATTATAAAACATAAGTAGCTGGCTAAGTTGCACAAAAAATTAAAATTTAAAAGTATAACAGGATACTAAAATGGATATGACATTATATGAGTTCGTATGTATTTTGCAGGCACCGCTTAGGCAGAGGCGTGAACTATGGTAGCTGGATAATAAAAGCGAGTCTACACAGAGGTTGTAGCAGAGCCGAATTAATACATTGCAGTGATAAATATTATAATAAGACTATGTGATTCATGTGTGTTCATAGATATAAACATTTACAAAATACGCAAATTATAATTAATGAATATGTTGTTTCCACGTGTTGATCAATTTAAAATATTCTATAATTTATTATGTATAAAAAATCTATATAAAATTATGTTGTTATCTCAATTTAATATGTGATTTCATATATAATAATTTAGATCGGTTCAATTTTTTTTGGTACATTAGATTATATATAATTTTTAACTAAATCATAAGTTATTTGGATTTAAATATATAAAAATCGTATTATTTTAAATTATAGTTAGTACTTAGAGCATGATTATCCTAACAACCCATAATGGATTGCTTAATTATATTATAATAATATTTAAGGAGTTAATTTTGGTAAGAGACTTAGCTAAGCAACTTGATATTTTTTCCCTTCCATTGCAAGTCTCTTCTTGGTTCTAAGTTTGTGAAAAGACCAACAAGATACAGCTGCTGGAATCCCGTCAGCCACCGCTCATATCTGCTTGTCCTGCACCCATTGAAGTTGTCATCCGTGACTCGACCATTGCTCACTCTCTTGCTGCAACATCCATGAGTGTTTACAAAGTGTATTGATTAAGTTACGCAAGAATACAGAACAAATGAAACAAGTATGTGAATTATCTGAGAACAAAGCAGCACACACAAGTAAAAGCCAAATATTTTCAATCATGTTCATCATGTTATCGAACAATCCAAACCAAACCTATTACTAAGTTCACTCATACTTAAAACAACATTTGCTCCTTCTAAAGAAATCGATAAACATAATAAAAAAAAGAAACTTTAAAGAATTCAAATCAACACACTATCTTTCATACCACTACAAACTTCCTATTGATTAACAAAGCAGTATAAAACATCACTCAAACGCCGTACCTTGAAGGGTATCTACAAGTTCCTTGACCTGAAAACACACACACACACTGAATGATGATTCCAAAGTATCAATTTTAACCAAAAAAAAGACCTTTACTTACTGGGATTGATGGAAGTGAGAGCAGTGTTGTTGTTGAAGCTACAAGCCTTGTCAGTGAGTCCGTTCTTCAAGTAGTTTCCGTTCTTCAAGTAGTTGTTGTTGAAAACATACGAGGCCATCTTCTGGATATCCGTCGGGCGTTACAAGCTCCACCTGGGGAGGGGACAAACACAATTAGAATAAACAAAAAACGAACGAACTCTAGAGAAGATGCAAAAAAAAAGACACCTGAGTGACGTCATCCATGTGGGATTCCTGTAAACAAGCAATTTGCTTAGAGTTCTTCCAGTCTCAAAGACAAACCTGCACCACCAAATCACTTGAGAGAAGACTGTAAAAACAAGCAGAGCAGGGGAACGTTTATAGACTCCATAATTAAAGAGGAAAATAGGACCTGCTCTTTGCATCCAGCAGCGAGAAGATGATCTCCAAAGGAGAAGCTAAAAACCTCTTGATCATTATCAGCATCAATACACGCTACCTGAAACCTACCCAGAAGCATGAATTACACACACACACAACAGCCAAAAAAAAAAAGAAGGAAACGCATTCACAAAAGAAAGAAAGACCTGGTGGAAAGAACGGGTGTCCCAAGATCTGATGGTACCATCGGAGGAGCAAGAGTGAAGAAGGTGAGGAGATTCCGATGAAAACGCAATTTGATTGACCGTATCCGAGTGTCCTTTAAATTCGCCATAGTATTGAGCTGTCAACGGCGAGTAAAGCTTAACGGTGTTGGTCGACAAGGACACCGCGATTAGGAAGCTGAAGCTAGAGAAACGTAAAACGACATTGAGGATTGATGATACCGGCGATGATTCACACCGAAGAAGAACAGAGGAGAGATGAGGGAGAGAAGGACGCGTGTCCTTTAAGCGTCGTCTCTTCCTTTACTTAATTAAGCAACGTTGTTTCTATTAAAAGGTAATTTCCATTTATTTTTAATCACAATTAACATAAGCAACCGGGATAATGATGCTCTTACACTCCGGATATCATGTCGATGTATATAGCAGTTTCTTTCTTCGACGGTTTTCCGACGAACCGAGGACAGGGAACCAACCGGAAATACGTTGACCGGATGCGATTTGCGGAACATGGATAGGAGAATAAATCTATGTTAGGTAACCTCCTCACCTGAACGATTTTCACATCGCCGTGTAGAAGCTTTACATCCTCCGATGCTTTCTCCGCCATGGATAACAAAAACATAGAACCCCTAACGAACAAGGCTCGATTTGCTGTTGCTTAAGCCAGCTTGTGTACCACATGCAGTTACACAAACGTTATCGACCACCTAAGAGTTGCTACTTTCATCCTAATTACAGATAAAACACAAATACTATTACCCACCAAATACAATCTATCAAAACAAGTCACAAGTTTGTACCAAATCTGACAATCTAGGCAGAGAAAATGGCTATAGATTTGAGCAGGGAAGCGTTCCGTCAACAACCAGGAGCGAGGAGCCATTAGTATGGAATGATTCAGTAATCAGTACTGCTTATAGAATGAAGATCAAGATATTTCTAAACAAGAGATCTTTTGGAGATTAACATAAACACTATTCTTAGCAAAAAAAAAAAAACACTATTCCTCACCAAATCTGACAATCTATCAAAATAAGTCAAAAGACAGTTCCAAACCCGGATATCTACACCGAAAATGACTATAAATTTGGGAATCATTACATTAAGATTCAAACAAGGAGAGAAGCCATTAGCATGGAATATTTAGTAAGCTACAAAACTCACAAAGCCTATGAACAGAACAAGACAATGAAGTTCAAAGACCTTTTGGAGATGATGAAGCACAAGTTAGGAGCATTAGTATGGAATGATTTAAGTACCGCTCGTAGAATGCAGTAGATTCGCGTAGCCTAATGAAGAAAACAGCAAGAGAAAAGGCATGTCGAGAAATCCACACAGTTAGCATTGCAGGAAGCCAAAGAAGAATAGATATAGTCAGGGAGCTCACGTCAAGGAGAGAAAGAAGCTCGTCGAGTGAAGAAGGTGGATCAGTAAGCTTTTCCCCTGTTTCCAGAATCTGATTCTCAATCTGTTTATCAGAATCCGCCATGAGTCCCTCTTCTCTTCTCTTCTCTTCTCTCGTTCGCTCCTGGTGGTATCTACAATGAGATCTCTACAAACCCTAGATTCGGAAAATCCAGAAACAACGAGAAAATCTCCCCGCAAGGTCACTGGAAATCACGCTAGCGTTTTCTCCTCTCTTCTCTTTCTTTTTTCTCTTATTGTTAACAGTTTATCGGAAACAACAATTAAAGAAGGCGAGAACTCTCAAGCGCTTTTAAAACATAGAGCAATTGGTGTAACAATTGGGCTATAGGTTTCGTTTAGAAAATAGTAGGGCGGAACAGCCATTACGAAAAAAGACCAGTTGCAATTCTTTTTTCTATTTTGAACACAGAACGGTTGCAATTATAAATTTGCAAAGTAATAGGTTAATGGTGTATATTGAGTGCTCAAATATTAATTTACTATGAGTTATTTCAAACCAAATAACAATAGGCTTAACAATAAAAATATAAAATATTTTATTAGGGAATCTTATAATATCACCAATGTAGTGTATTTATCCGGCTACAACTTCATCGTATCGATTCACACTTTTATTATCTAGATACCATATTTTATTTCTCTTCTTTATTAGAGTTAGCTGAATACTATATACGAGTTAGTCTTTTTAATTTTAAAGGGATAGCTCGAATGCGAAAATCTTTCACAAATACTAGTATTGATATATATATATATATATACCTTTTTTGGCTAAATGTTAAATTTTGAAAACATATATATGTTTTGTCGGAACAAATGCGTGATAGCCTTTTGTTTTGTGTAGACGATAGCTATAATTGTGAGATATTCAAACTGCAACCGCTCATTTATTAAGTTGTTTGATATGAGGATAATACATAACACTAACACAACAACGATAAAGAACCAGAGACAACACACCATGAGATGAAAGAAGGAGAATTGCAACAATGACAACACAAATTAACTTTGAAATATTATAAAAAGTAATAATATATTTGGATCATCAGTTCTTGCGAAGCACGACGAGGTACTGCATTCCCGGTTTGGAGTTTAGGATGCGAGGAAACTCTTTCCGTGCCTTGACCTCGACGAGTTAAAAGACTTTCCTCATTGTGTCCACTCCAAAATATGCCGATAGGAGAGCTCCACAGCAAGCTCTAAAGGAGACGGCCAAGATCTTGGGGTCTAACGGAAACTCTCCGTTTGGATGAATAATATCCTCAAAAGCCTCTATTGTGAACTTCCCATTCTCCTTTATGATTTGCCTTAACTCGCCTTCTTCTGCAATGTAGAGTGGTGTGCTAAAAGAGTCAACCTTATCTTGGTCGATGACACCCTAATTTTAATCATAACAATCGTTAAGATTGATAGTTATGTAATTGTACGTAGTCTTGGAGATAATTAATTAATTTAAGATGAAACTATATATATGTACTTGTTGAGCAAGATCGTTAAGAGAAGCTCCGATGAAATCCATCACCATTCCTTTAGCCGTCTCGGACATCTTAACCCCGTCTCTTAGACCCGATCCGAAAAGCAACATCAATCCCCCGGGTACGAGCTCCTCAGCTCTAGCGTCTAATAGATTCTTGGTGTCGGCCAAGTACTGATCAAGATATGCTTTCTTGACTGCTTCGTTGAAGCCAGTGCAATGCATGTCTCTGTTCCACAGAGGAGAGTCTCGATCAGTGATTCCTTTAGGGATTTCGGATGTGAAATGGAAAGCATAACTGATGACTCCTATATGGAAACTATGCTTAGGGAGAACACGTCCGAAGAAGGATCCGGGAACACCAGAGCTATAGTAGCGTCTGCCCGCAGGAAGTGCCTGGAAGAGAGTGTTGAAATCGTTGGTGGTAGAGTCGTTGAAGAAGACTTGGAACTCGATGTTCTCCGCAGGGTTTTGTCCGGTTTCCTTGCGGTACTTGTCTTCTACTGCATCTATTATGTTTTGGACTGCCACAAAAGTATTAGGTCCACTTGCGCAACCAAAATCCGCAACACTGAAGCGACCAGAAATCAAATCGAGGCTGAGTTTGGCTGAGATAGCCTCGTTCATCTTCTCTTTTGCGGCTTCCAACAATGCTCGCTTCAAAACAAATTAAAAAATGAGACACGAGATTGTTAATACAAACATAGATTTTTTTTTCAGGAAAAGAATTAAACGGTGTACGACGTGGCAAAGTTCTGAGGCGATATTTTGGAGATTAGGGTTTTGCAGGTTTCCGCTTCCCCAAGGCAGTTTGCCGGTGACGCCGCAGGGGTTCTGATGGAGGGTCCGGCGGTTTCAGTGTCGTCCGAGGAGGGCTCTCAACCTCTAAAGACTTTGGCTACTCAAAATCGTGATTGGGTTCGTGCAGTCCAAGGAAATCAGAAAAGTTTAAAGAAGTATGAAGTGGATATTATGATGAAGGATGGTGTGGGTTCGGTTAACGTTCCTGATGCAGTTGTTAAGGATTCTTCTCCTTTATGGGAGGATTTCCTCATGGGAAAATTTTTGGATAAGGCACCTCATATTGCTAAAGTCCATGCCATAGTTAACAAGATCTGGTCCATGGGAGACATGGTTGATGTTTATGTGATCAACGCCAACACAATGAAGTTTAGGGTTTCTAACATCTCAGTTAGGAATCGTATTCTTCGAAGGGGAATGTGGAACTTGGCAGGTGTTCCAGTTGTGATGTCTAAATGGACACCGTTTATTGAAGACGACCAACCGGAAGAAAAGTCTATACCGTTATGGGTCCATCTTAAAAATGTTCCGACAAGTATGGTGTCTTGGGAAGGATTAAGCTTCATCACAAGTCCAGTGGGAGTTCCTGTTAGACTTCATCCAGAAACAGCACAATGCATCAACATAAAGACTCCAAAAATCTTTGTGAATGCAGATCTTACCAAAGAGTTACCCAAAAAGATGTTTTTCAACCTTCTTGGTAAAGAAACACTTGTTGAGTACAGTTACCCGTGGCTACCATCGAGGTGCTCTAACTGCATGAAGTGGGGACATCTTGAGAAAGCTTGCCTTGTAGCCAAAAGGACAGATTCTGAAATTCAACAAAATGTGGAGGTAGAAGAAGTAGAAGAAGGAGAGATTCTTAGAGCTACGCCCATTGTGGGTGAAAAACTAACTGAGGAGAATGAGCATATGACCAGCTCTGCAACTAATCAGTTGGAACGAGAACAAGAACTTACTGTTGAACCGATTGGAACAACAGGAAAAATTCGGGGTTTAGAAGTAACAGAGAAAACTCTCGTTGGAGAGGAGCTGGCAGAGAATAGAAATGATGAGGAAAATAAGACAGCTGTAGATGATACGGAGTGGTCTGACGTGACCCCAGGGAAATCAAGTAGATCACCACGGAAGCTACTGCTGGAAGTTGAACAGAGTCCGATCCTCTCAAACTCGAGATTTTCGGTACTTTCGTCTACGGAGGAAGATGGTGAAGAAGAAGTTAGTGATGCGAAAGCTGCAGAGGCAGGTTCTGTGGATAACTCAGAAGCTAATACTCATAAAGAGAAAGAGAAACAAGTGGCTATCATTAGGCAATCCCTCCCAAGGGACTCTAAGGACAGGCACAAGTATCTTTCCGACTCCAATGCTCAGAAAGCCAAGGCTCTGGGCAAAAAGTCGTCTCGTCAAAATCATTGATGTCTGGTTTCTTCTGGAACATCAGAGGATTCAATAAAAAAAATCAAACACTCTGTTGTTAAAGAATGGATCAGAAAAGAAGGGTTCCAGTTTGGTAGTATGCTGGAGACGAGAGTAAAAGAAGGAGAGGCGTGTCAGATTGTGGAATCAGTGTTTAAAGACTAGTCCTTCCTCTCTAATTATGAACATAATCGGTTAGGAAGGATCTGGGTGGTGTGGAGTCCAAAGGTTCGAGTGACTCCGTGTTTTAAAAGTAGCCAAGTTATCACTTGTGCTATTTTGCTCGATGGAATGGATGATGAAATTTTTTGTTCGTTTGTGTACGCTGCGAACACGTTGGAGGATCGGAGAGAGCTTTGGCAGGATTTGAAGTCTCATTGTGACTCTCCTATGTTTCGAAATAAACCGTGGCTGGTTTTTGGAGACTTTAACGAGATTTTAGACGCCAGTGAACACTTGGGAAGAGAAGATGTGTCTCTGAGCTTGAATGGAATGAGGGAATTCCAAAATACAGTAAATTACTGTTCGCTACTTGACATGTCTTACCAAGGGCCTAAGTTCTCATGGAGTAATAAGAGGGATAATGACCTTATCTGCAGGAAGTTGGATCGTACACTGATGAATGATACGTGGCTGCAACAATTTCCTCAAGCATACTGTGTCTTTGAGGCAGGTGGTTGTTCTGATCATATGAGGTGCAGGATTATGATCCAAGAAGGAGTGGCCAAGACTCGTAAACCCTTTAAATTCATCAATGCTATGGTAGACTTTCCAGAATTTCTGCCGATGGTTGCAAGCTATTGGGAAACAACAGAACCTGTATTTAACTCTACCTCTGCTTTGTTTCGAATTTCAAAAAAGTTGAAGGAGCTAAAACCTCTGTTGAGAAAGTTGAGCAAAGATCAAATTGGTGACATCCAGAAGAAAACTAAGGTAGCCTGGGTTCTTCTCTGCGAACGACAGAATAATACTCTGCTAAATCCATCTCAGGAAAATATGAAAGAAGAAGCAGTTGCTTATGATCGTTGGAATTTTCTTGCTATCCTGGAGGAAAAAATTCTAAGTCAAAAGGCAAAAGTGCACTGGCTTGGTGTTGGAGATGGTAATAATAAGCAGTTCCACAGGGCTGCTAAAGTTCGAGAGGTTCGGAACTCAATCCGTGAGATCCAAAGACCAGATGGTACTGTGGCTAATACCCAAGACGAAATCAAAGCAGAGGCAGTGAGTCACTTCACGCAGTTTCTATCACTAAAACCTGAGAATTTTACAGGCACCACCGAGGAAGAACTCAAGCAGCTATTAGACTTTGAGTGGGATGAGATTGATATGAGAATGCTGGACAGAGAAGTTTCAGCTGACGAGATTAAAAAAGTTCTGTTTGCTATGGCTGCAAACAAGTCACCAGGCCCTGATGGTTTTACATGTGAATTCTACAAATCTGCGTGGCCTATTATTGGCAATGATTTTACAGTGGCTGTGCAGTCTTTCTTCTCCACTGGATTTCTTCCCAAAGGCATCAACTCTACCATCTTAGCACTTATCCCCAGAAAGGATGAAGCTACGAGAATGGGAGATTATAGACCTATCTCCTGCTGCAACGTCTTATACAAGGTTCTCTCCAAAATATTAGCAAACAGGCTGAAAAAGGTGCTTCCGAAGTTTATATCCCCAAACCAATCAGCTTTTGTCAAGGATCGTCTTCTCATGGAAAACGTTTTACTTGCTTCCGAGCTGGTGAAAAGTTACCACAAGCCGACCATATCCTCTCGTTGTGCGGTGAAGATCGATATATCAAAGGCTTTTGATTCAGTTCAGTGGTCTTTCTTACTATCTATCCTTTCTGCAATTAAACTCCCGGAAAAATTCATTCTCTGGGTAAAGAAGTGCATTGAACTAGCCTCCTTCTCGGTTCAGATTAATGGCGAGCTTGCTGGATATTTTAACAGCACTCGAGGACTTCGTCAAGGATGCTCACTGTCTCCATACTTATTTGTTATCTGCATGGAAGTGCTTTCAAAGTTGCTGAACAAAGCTGCCAATGAGGGAAAGATTGGATATCATCCTTATTGCAAAGACCTTCAGCTCACACATCTTTGTTTTGCGGACGATCTCCTGGTTTTCGCAGATGGAAAAAAAGACTCAGTCGAAGGGATTCTACAGGTTTTTAAAGATTTTGCAGCCATGTCTGGATTGCAGATAAGTCTAGAGAAATCTACATTATTTCTGGCTGGTTTGTGTGAAGATAGAGAAGCAACTCTGAATCAGTTCCCATTTGAGGTGGGTACACTACCAGTGAGATATCTTGGGCTCCCGTTACTGACTAAACGCATGACCTCAACTGACTATGCCCCGCTGATTGAAAGAGTCAGAAAACGCATATCAACATGGACAGCTAGACAGCTTTCCCTTGCAGGCCGTCTCCAACTAATTGGCTCGGTGATTTACAGCATCACCAATTTCTGGATGTCAGTTTACAGATTACCAAAGCAATGTCTCAAGGAGATCGACCAACTGTGCTCTGCCTTTCTATGGTCGGGCCCGGCCATGAGTTCAAAGAAAGCGAAAATATCTTGGGAAAATGTTTGCAAGCCAAAGGAGGAAGGGGGTCTCGGGTTACGATCACTTACAGAGACCAACAGAGTCTTATGTCTCAAACTAATATGGCGTATCCTGTCTCAGGCAACGCTTTGGGTCAAATGGGTTAAGAGGTATCTTATACGCAAAGGATCCTTCTGGAATGTCAAAGATACAAGTTCTCTTGGTTCTTGGATGTGGAAGAAGCTACTGAAATATCGTGCTCTCGCTAGATCCTTCACCAAGGTCGAAGTACAGAGTGGGACTAATACCTCTTTTTGGTTTGATGATTGGTCCTCTTTAGGGAGGTTATATGAGATGACGAATGGGCAAGGTTGCATCTCGCTTGGAATCAACCTCAACGCTACGGTGGAGTATGTGATTCAAAATTACCGGAGACGTCGCCATAGAGCAGAGAATTTGATCGCCATTGATGCAGAGATAATGAGGCTGAGAATGCAGGGGCTTACTGCTGAGGATGATGTGCCACTATGGAGAGGTACAGGAGATGTTTTTCGGTCTAACTTTCAGACGCATCAGACGTGGAGATTGTTGCGTACACAGCAGCCGGTCATTCAATGGTCCAAAGGTATCTGGTTTGCAGGAGCAACACCTAAATATTCAGTGATGAGTTGTGTCATGTCCCTGATTCTGACTAAGCCTTCGGGCACAGCCATGGTACGAGGAGACGCACAGTCTGGTCTTAGGACCTCAGGACAAGCGTGCCATGGCTGGATAGAAAGGTTAAGGAGTTCAGGAATGCTGAACCTTAACCTGGAACGGATGGTTAAGTTCATCAAATGATGAGACTTGATCAGGAACGGATGGAGACAAGGAAATGAGAGCTGGACAAGTGAATTGGGAGCTGGACAACCCAAGGAAGAAGCTGGACCAGCTGGGACAAGCTCAGGACAGCTCACACTAGGAAGGATCAGCTCCAGTAGCTGGATAGTTAGCTCACTCAGCTGGAACAGCTGGTGGCCAGCTCATCTCAGCTAGGTGGAGTGTTGGAGTCTTGACCATGGGGCTCAGTCCATGGGCGGCCATGGGTCTGGCCTTGCTGGACATGGAGGTCCGGTGGGTTTGTGGCTTGGACAAGAGGGGCCAGGCGTGTGGGCTTGCAGTATGGGCTTGTGTTCGATCAGCCCAAGGGAAGAAGGGGCAGTTACCAGGCGGTTTGTGCAAAAGGGTGGGAAGAACAGGTTGCACCTGTTCGGCCAGAAGGTGGCACCTGTTCGCCCAGGCAGTTGGCCAACCCCTTCCCCTATAAATACAGGCCTTGGGGTCGAGATTTGCCACAATTTTCCCTAAGGAAAACTCTGCCAAACTCGTGACAGAGAGAGAACAGAGAAAGAGATAGAGAGATCGGCCAAGGGCTTGATTGTGTGAGTGTGTGGGTGATTCCGACCAGGAGTTGGCTTGTGTGGTGTGGAGATCGTGTGATGATGGGTACCAGAGGCAAGGAGAAGGATGTGGACAAGGGCTTGAGCACTCCTGAGCGCACGCCCAAGGTGAGTGGGACGGCCGGACGGTCCTGCTACGGCCGCGGTGAGATTCCGTGTTGGCTGTGGTTGGAACGGCTGGACCAAACCCATCTCCTCCCTTTCCTTTCATGATTTACCTGTGTTCTACTTTGTTCTGGATGTGTTGGATGATTCCAACCCAGTGTGGCCGACCATGGCCTTGGCTGTTTCACTAAAACTCTCCATGGCCTTGGTTGGGCAGCTAAGTCCGGATCTCATGGTTCTGGATGGAATTGATGGGATCCGACCATGGATTCCTCCTAGTGAGGATTTATCATGATTTATCATGTGGTTTGCTTGGATTTATCAGGCCGGTTTGATGGTGCTCAGTTATGGCCGGTTTGGTGGGTTTTGGCTAAATTCAATGAGGATTAGGCCGATTCTGATTGATCTGATGGTGGATTCTTCTTAGTGGGGAATTATCAGTATTTGTCATGAATTTTAATTAGTTTTTAGAGATTGTTTTCAGTAGGTCAGATTTGGGATATGATCATGGCCGCTTGTGGTCTAAGTGTGATTGATGGGTTAGATCACATTGGATCAGTCAGGCCGTGTGTTATATGGGTGTTCAGGGTGTCTTAGTTGATGTCCTGAGTGTGGCCGTGTGCTTTGCTAACTGATTGGATAGCTTAGTGAACTTAGATAGGTGAACCGAACCATGCAATAGAACTTGTGTATGTTAGGCTATCGGATTACTTATGTTCTTGTGTTGTGTGTGTGTTGGTTTCAGGATCTGACCAGGACCGTGGCAAGGCCAAGGAGCCATGAGGACCAGGCCGTGTATGGATGTGTGGGTTGTGTTAGTATTGTATGAACTTATGATAGCCTATTGTGCAAACTGAATGATATGACTACATTGTATGGATCACATGTTATTATTAATAAAGATACTATTTCTCTTATTGTCTAGTCTTAGGGTTGGATTGGATGAACCTCAGTTGATTGAAAATGACTTAGATGTATATGGAACCTTAGAAATATGATCAATCACCCTATGATCTAGCTAAGTGAGGCCGCGGGTCCATGTTGGGGCTTAATAGCCAGGATCGGGTCTTACAAGTTGGTATCAGAGCGGAGTTGATTCTAGGATTGGTTTGGGTTTGGGTTTGTCACCACACATCCGGATGGGTCTCATGGTAAGGTCTGGTCAGCTTGCTTAGCCTTAGGAATTGTTTGCAGATAATTGTTAAGTCTTGTGGACTAACTTGATTTGCTGACTGGTTTGAATCCTTAGGGTGGAAAAAGCAAGACTAAGTCTCGAAAGAGTAAGGAGGCTGCTGGAGCATCCGGTCATGTGGGTGCAGATGATGTACATCTGGCCGCAGCATTGCCAATCCAAACGGATGTGGTCAATGCTGGGACTGGATTGACTACTGTCCAGCTCAATCCTACTGAGGTTCGTGTGGATGGGACTGATGTTCAGCTGGAACATGGGTCAGGACAGGCTGATGGAGCTGGTGGAGCTGGACGGCTGCAAGGTGGGGAGCTGGAGGGTGAGGGTGAGTCCTCACACACCGGACGCCTTGGTGACCAGAACGTGGCCGCGGGTGGTAGGACAGCTGGTCAGCTGGACCAGGCTGTGGAACCAACAATGCATGAGGTCTTGAAGGTCATGAAGGCTATGGGAGCTCAGATATTGGCTTTGACTCAGGCGTTCACACCCTTGGGTCAGGCCATACCGATCCAGACAGCTATTCTCATTGGGAATCATCAGGCTGGCCGGACAGCAGCAGCTCAGGCAGCTGGGGGAGTGGCTCCAGTGCAAGTGGAACAGGTGGCTGAGGTGATTGAGATTGATCCCCCAGCTGGGTCCACTAAGAAGGTGGATTATCTGAAGGTTCTGGAGCACATAACCCGCATGGGGACCAAACACTTTGCTGGAAGTGTTGATCCCATAGAGGCTGATGAATGGAAGACCAGGCTGGTCCGTAACTTCAGCTCAAGCCGTTGTCCAAAGGACTACCAGAAAGACATTGCTGTTCATTTCCTGGAGGGAGATGCACACAACTGGTGGTTGGCTCTGGACAAGCGTACCAACTACACCATTGAACGCTTCTCAGACTTTGAGGTTGAGTTCAACCACAAGTACTTCCTGGCTGAGGCATGGGATCGTCTGGAAGCTCAGTTCTTGGACTTGGTTCAGGGGCGCAGGACGGTTCGGGAGTACGAGGAGGAGTTCAACCGACTTAGGCGCTATGTGGGAAGAGAGTTGGAGGATGAGGCAGTGCAGGTTCGAAGGTTCATCCGAGGCCTTAGGGCTGAACTCAGGACTTACTGTTCTGTCCGCACCTTCCCCACTGTGTCCGAGCTGGTTGAGAGGATGGCCTTGCTGGAGGTCAATCATGCAGATGAGAACAAGCAGAAGCTTAAGAGTATGGTGGTGGCTTCGGGCCAGAGTGGTGACCGGAAGAGGAAGAGGGACCAGGCTGATGAGGGTAAAACCTCAGGTGGTAGGCCAGTGTGTCCTAAGTGTGGCAGACACCATGGAGGTGAATGCTGGAGGGCAATGGGAGCTTGTCTCCGATGTGGTAAGATGGATCACTCAGCTCGTGACTGTCCTAGACAGGAGCAAGGGGCCAGTGGTGATACCAGGACTTGCCACTACTGTGGAAAGAGGGGACATCTCCGCAAGGACTGTCCTAAGTTAGCAGCTGGGTCTAGCAAGGGCCGTGGAGAGGCCAGCAAGACGGGCCAGAGCCATGGACAGACATCAGCACCCCGCATCTATGAGTTTTCCAAGGATGAGGACAAGGCTGGACCATTCCTCGCGATCACTGGTATTATGTCTGATCTTATTCTTTTCAATTCAGTAGAACCTAGGATGGTTAGATACTTAGTTTGGGTCATGTGTAGGGACCCTAAGTATTGGTGGTGTGGAAACACACGTACTTTTCGATACTGGAGCTACACATAGTTTTGTGAGTCCAGGGATGCTCGGAAAGGGGTTGTTCCAGTTGGGAGCGGGGGATTGTCCTGGGGTAGTGAATGCGGCCGGAGGCCAAGTGATGCATTCTCTAGGGGTGATTCAGGACGTCCCAGTGATGATCCAGGACAGGGTCATGCCTGTGGATCTTGTGGTAGTCCACCTAAAGAATCATGAAGTGATCTTAGGTATGGACTGGCTTGGAAAGTATCGGGCCACTCTTGACTGCCACCGGGGTCGTGTGCTGGTTGAGAGTGGGTGTAGGACTCCGATCAAGTTCGAAGGTATACGTCCGATCTCTGGATGCTTGGTGGTGTCAGCTATCCATGTGGAAAGGATGCTGAGGAAGGGTTGTGAGGTTTATCTGGCCACAATCGCCACTAAGGAGGTCGTAGGGGTGGTGACCCGGAGGGAATACCGCTGGTTGGTGAGTTCCAGGATGTGTTTAGGGCGCTTCAGGGCATTCCCCCTGATAGGTCGGACCCATTCATAATAGAACTCGAACCAGGGACGGCCCCATTATCCAAAAGTCCCTATAGAATGGCTCCTGCTGAGATGGCTGAGCTTAAGAAGCAACTCGAGGAGTTGCTGGATAAGGGTTTCATACGGCCAAGTGTATCACCCTGGGGAGCACCAGTCCTCTTTGTGAAGAAGAAGGATGGTAGCTTCAGGCTGTGTATTGACTATCGAGGGTTGAACAGGGTGACTGTGAAGAACAAGTACCCATTGCCTCGGATAGATGAGCTATTGGATCAGCTCAAGGGTGCAAAGTGGTTTTCCAAAATAGATTTGGCTTCAGGGTATCATCAGATTCCCATTGAACCAAATGATGTTAGGAAGACAGCTTTCCGGACCAGGTATGGCCACTATGAGTTTGTGGTCATGCCATTTGGATTAACCAATGCACCAGCAGCTTTCATGAAGATGATGAACAGCATCTTCAGAGATTTCTTAGATGAATTTGTGATCATCTTTATTGATGATATCCTGGTCTACTCCAAAACCAAGGAGGATCATGAGAAGCATCTAAGGGCAGTGTTAGGACGGCTGAGGGAACAACAACTCTTTGCTAAATTAAGCAAGTGCAGTTTTTGGCAAAGGAGTGTTGGGTTCCTGGGTCACATTGTATCAGACCAGGGAGTGTCTGTGGATCCAGAGAAGATCAAGGCCATACAGGAGTGGCCAAGACCTAAGAATGCAACTGAGGTCAGGAGTTTTCTAGGTCTGGCCGGGTACTACAGGAAGTTTGTCAAAGGGTTTGCTAGCTTGGCTCAACCAATGACACAACTAACTGGAAAGGAGGTGAAGTTTGTATGGTCTGAGGCTTGTGAGAAGTGCTTCTCTGCACTAAAGGACATGTTGACCAGAGCACCTATTCTAGTGCTGCCAGAGGCTGACCAGCCCTATGTGGTATACACTGATGCATCCATTACTGGATTGGGATGTGTATTGACCCAACATGGGAAGGTGATTGCCTACGCCTCTAGACAATTGAGGAAGCATGAGGGAAACTACCCAACACACGACCTGGAGATGGCCGCAGTGGTGTTTGCTCTCAAGATATGGCGTTCATACCTGTATGGTGCCAAGGTGCAGATCTTAACCGACCACAAGAGCCTCAAGTATATATTCACTCAACCTGAGTTGAATTTGAGACAAAGGAGGTGGATGGAATTTGTGGCCGATTATGATCTTGACATTGCTTACCACCCAGGGAAGGCAAACCTGGTGGCTGATGCCTTGAGCCGCAGGAGAGCAGAGGTATCAGCTGAAAAGGAAGCAGAAACACTGGAGGGAATGGTCAGGTCCTTGCATCTGAACACAATGGCCAGTGAGGACGAGCCATTGGGTTTAGAGGCAGTGAATCAGGCTGATCTTCTCACCAGGATTAGACAAGCACAAAGCTTGGATGAGAAACTTCAGAAGGTTGCTCTGAATGATAAGACAGAGTACCAGATTGCACAGGATGGTACAATCTTGGTCCATGGAAGAGTCAGTGTTCCTAATGATAAGGAACTCAAGGAAGAGATTATGAGACAGTCTCATAAGTCTAAGTTCTCTGTGCATCCTGGCTTGAACAAGATGTATAAGGACATCAAGAGGTACTACCATTGGATCCGTATGAAAACAGATGTGGCCGAGTGGGTGGCCAAGTGTCCAACCTGCCAGCTTGTCAAAGCTGAACATCAAGTACCCAGTGGGCTACTGCAGAACTTACCTATTCCGGATCACATCACCATGGACTTTGTGTCTGGGTTCCCCACGACCAGGAACAGGAAGGACTCAGTCTGGGTAGTGGTGGATCGATTGACCAAGTCAGCTCATTTCATACCAATCAAGAAGACTGATGGTGTGGAGCCCTTGGTGCAGATCTACATGAATGAGATAGTACGTCTACATGGTGTACCAGCCAGTATAGTCTCTGATAGAGACCCACGTTTCACATCTTACTTCTGGAAGGCTTTTCAAAAGGCCTTGGGAACAAGAGTGAACATGAGCACGGCTTATCATCCACAAACGGATGGACGGTCCGAAAGGACAATCCAAACGTTGGAGGACATGTTGAGAGCTTGTGTCTTGGACTGGAAGGAGTCCTGGGAAAGGCACTTACCTTTGGTAGAGTTTGCCTACAACAATAGCTTTCACACAAGCATTGGTATGTCTCCATATGAAGCTCTATATGGGAGGCCTTGCAGGACACCATTGTGCTGGACCCAAGTGGGGGAGCGCAGCATGATAGGGCCTGAGATTGTTGAGGAGACAACCGAGAAAATCAAGTTCATAAGGGACAAGATGAAAGAGGCACAGGATCGCCATAAAAGCTATGCTGATAGAAGGAGGAAGCATGTGGAGTTTGAGGTGGACGACATGGACTACCTCAAGATGATCACTTTCAAAGGCCAGAAGAGAGTGTCTGGTCGCAGGAAGTTGGATCCAAGGTACTTGGGTCCATTCCGGATCATAGAAAGAGTTGGTGCTGTGGCTTACAAGCTGAACCTGCCAACCGAGATGGATGCTTTCCACAATGTGTTCCATGTGTCTCAATTAAGGAAATGTCTTACTGATCAAGACATCGTCCTACCTGATATTCCATCTGATCTAGGCACGAACCTCACCTTGGAAACAAGGCCAGTTCGGATTGTAGACAGGATGGAAAAAGCAATGAGGAACAAGACCATTCAAATGGTCAAGGTAGTATGAGAGTGCAGCGGTCATGAGCAAGTCACTTGGGAAACAGAACCAAGGATGAAGGCTGATTACCCAGAGTGGTATAATCAGTTTGTGGTGGAGACAAGTCCAGGGTTGGATTCGAGGACGAATCCATCTCAAGTGGGGGAGACTTGTCATGTCCCTGATTCTGACTAAGCCTTCGGGCACAGCCATGGTACGAGGAGACGCACAGTCTGGTCTTAGGACCTCAGGACAAGCGTGCCATGGCTGGATAGAAAGGTTAAGGAGTTCAGGAATGCTGAACCTTAACCTGGAACGGATGGTTAAGTTCATCAAATGATGAGACTTGATCAGGAACGGATGGAGACAAGGAAATGAGAGCTGGACAAGTGAATTGGGAGCTGGACAACCCAAGGAAGAAGCTGGACCAGCTGGGACAAGCTCAGGACAGCTCACACTAGGAAGGATCAGCTCCAGTAGCTGGATAGTTAGCTCACTCAGCTGGAACAGCTAGTGGCCAGCTCATCTCAGCTAGGTGGAGTGTTGGAGTCTTGACCATGGGGCTCAGTCCATGGGCGGCCATGGGTCTGGCCTTGCTGGACATGGAGGTCCGGTGGGTTTGTGGCTTGGACAAGAGGGGCCAGGCGTGTGGGCTTGCAGTATGGGCTTGTGTTCGATCAGCCCAAGGGAAGAAGGGGCAGTTACCAGGCGGTTTGTGCAAAAGGGTGGGAAGAACAGGTTGCACCTGTTCGGCCAGAAGGTGGCACCTGTTCGCCCAGGCAGTTGGCCAACCCCTTCCCCTATAAATACAGGCCTTGGGGTCGAGATTTGCCACAATTTTCCCTAAGGAAAACTCTGCCAAACTCGTGACAGAGAGAGAACAGAGAAAGAGATAGAGAGATCGGCCAAGGGCTTGATTGTGTGAGTGTGTGGGTGATTCCGACCAGGAGTTGGCTTGTGTGGTGTGGAGATCGTGTGATGATGGGTACCAGAGGCAAGGAGAAGGATGTGGACAAGGTCTTGAGCACTCCTGAGCGCACGCCCAAGGTGAGTGGGACGGCCGGACGGTCCTGCTACGGCCGCGGTGAGATTCCGTGTTGGCTGTGGTTGGAACGGCTGGACCAAACCCATCTCCTCCCTTTCCTTTCATGATTTACCTGTGTTCTACTTTGTTCTGGATTTGTTGGATGATTCCAACCCAGTGTGGCCGACCATGGCCTTGGCTGTTTCACTAAAACTCTCCATGGCCTTGGTTGGGCAGCTAAGTCCGGATCTCATGGTTCTGGATGGAATTGATGGGATCCGACCATGGATTCCTCTTAGTGAGGATTTATCATGATTTATCATGTGGTTTGCTTGGATTTATCAGGCCGGTTTGATGGTGCTCAGTTATGGCCGGTTTGGTGGGTTTTGGCTAAATTCAATGAGGATTAGGCCGATTCTGATTGATCTGATGGTGGATTCTTCTTAGTGGGGAATTATCAGTATTTGTCATGAATTTTAATTAGTTTTTAGAGATTGTTTTCAGTAGGTCAGATTTGGGATATGATCATGGCCGCTTGTGGTCTAAGTGTGATTGATGGGTTAGATCACATTGGATCAGTCAGGCCGTGTGTTATATGGGTGTTCAGGGTGTCTTAGTTGATGTCCTGAGTGTGGCCGTGTGCTTTGCTAACTGATTGGATAGCTTAGTGAACTTAGATAGGTGAACCGAACCATGCAATAGAACTTGTGTATGTTAGGCTATCGGATTACTTATGTTCTTGTGTTGTGTGTGTGTTGGTTTCAGGATCTGACCAGGACCGTGGCAAGGCCAAGGAGCCATGAGGACCAGGCCGTGTATGGATGTGTGGGTTGTGTTAGTATTGTATGAACTTATGATAGCCTATTGTGCAAACTGAATGATATGACTACATTGTATGGATCACATGTTATTATTAATAAAGATACTATTTCTCTTATTGTCTAGTCTTAGGGTTGGATTGGATGAACCTCAGTTGATTGAAAATGACTTAGATGTATATGGAACCTTAGAAATATGATCAATCACCCTATGATCTAGCTAAGTGAGGCCGCGGGTCCATGTTGGGGCTTAATAGCCAGGATCGGGTCTTACAAGTTGGATAGCAGCGCATAACCGTCTAGCGACAGGTGACAGACTTCTGCAGTGGAATTCCCAGGCGAATGCTAATTGCATTCTCTGCAATTCTTGTGTTGAAACTCGTGATCACCTTTTCTTCTCTTGTCACTACTCTGAGGAGATATGGAAGAACCTAGCTGGGAAGTTAATGGGACAAAACTATACCTGCATATGGGAGGAGGTTCTGCAATCTTTATCAAATAACTCAGTCTCAGGGGTAAAGCAGTTCCTGCTGAGATACGTTTTCCAAGTTGTGGTTCATACGATTTGGATGGAGAGGAACGGTAGGAGGCATGGCACAGCTCCGAGGCCTCAAATGATTCTAGTCAGGTTCATTGACAAGCAAACTCGAAACAGAATCAGCTCTTTAAAAGGAAAGGGTGGGAAGCACTTAACGCAAGCAATGGTGGCTTGGTTCGAGTCTAGAGAATAGAAGTTTTTTTCTCTGGTTTTTGCTTCTAAAATATTCAAAATACTCTAGATCACATTTGCATTAGTTTGTACAAAGGTCTTTTTTGATTCGAATAAATTTAACATTCTTTCAAAAAAAAAATACAAACATAGATATGAATTTCTAACGTGTCAAAATCATGTATTATGAATAAACCTGATACGAAGAGTGTTGGTTGTAACTCTCAGGACCTTCTCCTCCAATCATGATCCATTGTGGAGTAGTTGCCATGATCGATATCTCTTTCTTGTTTGATCCTTGGTATTTGATGAGAACTGTGATGAACTATGGACGTCTACATGCATATTTATACTATATTCATTTGCTTTCTCCTTGCTTTTTTATTCTACTTTATTTATCATGTCTTCGTCTCTTCCTACTTAAACTTAAAAGAGCATTATGGGATTTAATTTAGTACAATAATATATGAAACCGAGTGCCCACACTGTACTCGTTTGGGAATTATTGATAATTTATCACTGTACTAATGTTCTCTTTATTTGTGACTTTTTGCAAAAATGTAAATATAATTTCAGAAATAACCATCGTGTCCCCGCTGTACTAGTTTAGAAATTATTGATAATTTTGCATTGTACTAATGTACCCTTTGTTTGTGACCTTTTGCAAAAATTTAAATATCATTTCACAAATGAACGCTGAGATTTACAAGATGTGATCGACAAATTATAAGATCTCTAAATTTCATCCCACAACAAAATTGTAAAAAACAAACATGACATCAAAAGCAATCAAACTTGAAACTGTTCTCCTTTGAAGCGAACAAGACAACAAATAACGATAAAATCTTGAGTAATCGGATGATAGGTTGAACCAAGATAGACAAGAAAGGAAAGACGCGAAAACAAGAACACGAGGAACACAATACTAGAAGAAGCTGGTTCATACGTCTGCCTAAACAAATTACCTTTCCTCAGAGGAGCAGAATAAGCCCGTTCAAGGACTGCCCTTAAGGTCTGAGCTGGGACAATGAACTAAACCTAAGTTCCGACAGAAAACGGGACAACACTTACCACATCCCCTAAAACCCCTAACATTATTTGAGAATTGATTTTTGATTTTGCTTGTGTTATCACCACATTCATTTTTATTAAAAAATGACATGTCCTAGTGAAAATAATGACATTCCTAAATTTTTATTATGACATGTCAAATTGTAAGTTTTACATTTTTGGTAAGATGCTTTAATTATAACAATAACTTATATGTATCACTATCAATGAAACTTTTAAACTAATAACATAATTATAAATATATAATTTTTACAGTAACTTAGAATTGAAAATTAAAAATATGTAAACTAATATCTATTTTTCAAAATAATTGTGAATGTATTTATTAATTAAGTGTTTGAATTATGCTTCAATTCATTAATTGGTGTGAATAAAAATTAATCAAATTAGTAAATTTATTCGTATATGATCATCATAATATATAAGTATATTTCAATTTACTTGGAAGGTTCTCATTTATCCTTAGACAAAAGTTTCAATTTATTTTAGCCAATAAGATAAAAAATTATCTTAATTGTTATTGTTAAATAATAATGAAATAAAAACTATCAAAAAAGAAAGTTCAATTCACCCAACTGAGAAGAGTGATGGGTCGACAAAAAAAAAACAGAGAAGAGTGATGCTAGACTTGCTAGTGTTTTCAGTGTTTAAAAAAAAAAAAGACTTGCTAGTGACAGTTTGTAACGACAATTGGTGGTTGTTAATTAACTTATTGTTGAATTTCAATTTACTTGTGCAATTGCTATTTTATTCGAAGACGAAATATCATAATGAAGATGCCGACATATGGTTATGATTACGACTTTAGTGGTGAGGATGAAAAAGGGCTGACGAACTGCACATACTATCTTATGGTGGAATATACAACTTCTATTTTGAAGACAAGTTCACGTATACATCTGCAAGATGTGTTGGGAAAATCGACCGAGATTGGTCAAGCTTAGAAACCGTGAATATCTCTATTTATAATGAAATCGTCGATATTTGCAAATTGTGAATAATATTTGTATATATAATTCAGAGTATTAGCTTTATTTGTCAATATATATATGTGCTTTAATGTATGACACTTGTATGTATTTCTACGTTTATATCAAAAGATTTTGTCTTGAGAATCTTCCACCCACCTGATATTATTTACCATAACATTTTCGTGTAGCTAGTTATAGTATTGATGGAGCATCTTGTCGACACGAATGCGTGTTAGCTTAATTTTTATTTTGCCTAGATGATACAGATAAATGTAAGATATTCAAACTGCATTTATTAATTTGTATGATATGGAAAAGAAAAGTTGTATGATATGAAGAATGCATAAGCACTAACACAACAATAGTAAGAAATAACAACAAGAGGCAAAACACCATTGGGATCCCACACACCATGAGATGAAAGAAGAATTACAACAATGAAATCACAAATTTACTTTGAAATATCATAAAAATCAAAAAATATATATATATGGATCATCAGTTCTTGCGAAGCACGATGAGGTAATGCATTCCTGGTAATCAATGTACTAATGTACTCTTTGTTTGTGACTTTTTGCAAAAATATAAATATCATTTCAGAAATAACCATCGTGCCCCCCACTGTACTCGTTTAGAAATTATTGATAATTTGGCATTGTACTAATGCACTCTTTGTTTGTGACTTTTTGCTAAAATAAAAATAACATTTTATAAATTAACTCTGAGGTTTACAAGATGTAATCAACAAATTATAAGATCTCTAAATTTGATCCCACAACAAAAAGGTACAAAAACATGAAACTGAAAGTAATGAACCTGAAACCGTTCTGTTTTGGAGTGAACAAGACAACAAATAACGATAAAATCTTGAATAATTGGATGATAAGTTGAACTAAGATAGGCAAGAAAGGAGAGACCCGATCGAAGACAAAACAAGAGGAACACACAAGAGGAACACAACGCTAGAAGAAGCTGATTCATACGACTGCCTAAACAAATTACCTTTTCTTTGAGAAGCTAAACAATCCCGTTAAAGGACTGCCCTTAAGGTCTGAGCTGAGACAATGAACTGAACCCAAATTCGGTCAAAAGACGGAAAAACACTCATCACATCCCCTAAGACCCTAACATTATTTGAGAAGTGATTTTTGAATTTTGTTTATAAGTCATCAGTCATCACCATATATTTTCATTAGGAAAAAGTGACATGTCTTAATTAAAATAATGACATTTCTAAGTTTTTCTTATGACATGTCAACTTGTAAGTATTATATTTTTGATTAGATGCTTTAAATATAATAATAACTTATATGTGTCACTATTAAACCAATAACATAATTATAAATATATTACTTTTACATTAAATTAGAATTGAAAAATAAAAATATGTAAATATTATTTTTAAAATTAATTGTAAATGTATTTGTTAATTAAGTATTTGGATAATGCTTTAATTTATTAATTGGTGTGAAAAAATAATCCAATTACAAAATTAGTAAATTTATTTGTATATGATGACCATAAAATACTAGTATATTTTTTATTTACTTGGAAAGTTCTCATTTATTCTTAGACAAAAGTTTCAATTTATTTTAACCAATAAGATAAAAAATTATCTTAATTGTTATTGTTAAATAATATTGAAATAGAAAATAGGAAAAAGGAAAGTTCAATTCACCTAACTGAGAAGAGTGATGGGTCGACAAAAAAAAAGTTAGAGAAGAGTGATGCTAGACTTGCTAGTTGCTAGTGACAGTTTGAAACGACAAATTGGTGGTTGTTAATAAACTTATTGTTGAATTCCAATTTACTTGTGCAATTGCTATTTTATTGGAGGACGAGATATAATAATGAAGATGCCGATATATGGTTATGAACTTATGATTACGACTTTAGTGGTGAGGATGAAAAAGGGGCTGAGTGTATCTGATGTTGGAATATACAACTTCTATTTTGAAGACAAGCTCAATTCACGTATATGCAAGATGTGTTGGAAAAATCGACCGAGACTGGTCAAGCTTAGAAACCGTGAATCTCTATTTATAATGAAACATTTGATATTTGTGAATAATATTTATATATAAAATTCAGAGTATTAGCTTTATTTGTGAATATATTTATGTGCTTTAGTGTATGAAACTTGTATGTATTTCTAGTTTTCTACGTTTATATCAAAAGATTTTGTCTTGAGAATCTTTCACACGTGATATTATTTTCCATAGCATTTACGTGTAGTTACAGTATTCATGGAGCATCTTGTCGACACAAATGCGTGTTAGCTTAATTAATTTTTATTTTGCCTAGATGATACAGATACATGTAAGATATTCAAACTGCATTTATTTAGTTGTAGGATATGGAGAATACATAAGCACTAACACAAGAACTGTAAGAAATAACAACAAGAGACAACACACCATGAGATGAAAGAAGAAGGATTACAACAATGAAAACACAAATTTACTTTGAAATAACATAAAAATCAAAAATATATATTTGGATCATCAGTTCTTGCGAAGCACGATGAGGTACTGCATTCCTGGTTTGGCATTTTGGATGCGAGAAAACTCTTCCCGTGCCTTGACCTCGACGAGTTCAAAGGCTTTCCTCATTGCTTCTTCTCCAAAATATGCAGATATGAAAGCTCCAAAAGAGGCCTTGGTGGAAACGGCCAAGATCTTCGGGTCAAGTGGAAACTCACCATATGGGTGAATGATATCCTCAAAAGCCTCGATTGTGAACTTTCCATTCTCCTTTATGATTTGTCTTAACTCGCCTTCTTCTGCAAAGTAGAGTGGTGTGCTAAAAGAGTCAACCTTGTCTTGCTCCATGACACCCTTTTTTATAATCATAAAAATGGTAAGATTATGGTAATTATAGTCTTGGAGATAATTAATTAGTATAAGAAGAAACTATGTATGTACCTGTTGAGCAAGATCGTTAAGAGAAGCTCCGATGAAGTCCATCACCATTCCTTTAGCTGTCTCGGACATCTTAATCCCGTCTCTTAGACCTGATCCAAAGAGCAACATCAATCCACCGGGGACAAGCTCCGCAGCTCTAGCGTCTAATAGATTCTTGGTGTCTGCCGAGTACTGATCAAGATATGCTTTCTTGACTGCTTCGTTAAACCCAGTGCAATGCATGTCTCTGTTCCACAGAGGAGAGTCTCGGTGGGTGATTTCTATAGGGATTTCGGAGGTGAAATGAAAAGCATAATTGATAACTCCTATGTGGAAACTCTGCTTAGGGAGAACCCGGCTGAAGAAGGAGCCCGGAACACCAGCAGTATAGTAGCGTCTGCCCGCAGGAAGTGCCTGGAAGAGAGTGTTGAAATCGTTGGTGGTAGAGTCGTTGAAGAAGACTTGGAACTCCACTGCCGGGTTTTGTCCGGTTTCCTTGCGGTACTTGTCTTCTACTGCATCTATTATGTTTTGGACTGCCACAAAAGTGTTAGGTCCACTCGCACAACCAAAATCAGCGACACTGAAGCGATCAGAAATCAAGTCGAGGCTGAGTTTGGCTGAGATAGCCTCGTTCATCTTTTCTTTTGCGGCTTCTAACAAAGCTCCCTGTGAAATCATATTAACGAAGAGATTGTTAGTGCATACATACATATGGATTCCTAATGTTTAGAACTACTTTTTTTTTGTCACAGAAATTTCATTAATAATAAAAAGAGAGAATGGATCCAAAACATGGTCCAAACTCAGGAGTCCATTACACAAAAGAGTTAAAAAGAAAAGCCTTTTTGGCTAGGATAAAAGCAATCGTGTTCTTTGATCGGGGAAGATGAGAGGAACCGATTGATGCAAAACCAGAGGAGATCGAACGGATGTCGTAGAAAATTCCGATGACTTCTTTAGACTGGATGTTGCCGGAGATAGCTCTGATGAACGTTGAATTGTAGGAGAAAACCTTGAGTTTTTGGAACTCTATGGTTAGCTCCAAGCAAAGTGCCGATCGAATCGCGATAGTCTCTGCGATTAGGGGAGATCCAATGTAGCAATGACCCAAGGTTCCATGGACCAGAGCTTCTAGAGACTCTCCATTTAACAAGAAAGTAACTGATAAAACCATTGGAGGATGAGATCGTCCCGGGTTCTCGATGGAACTTTGTTGAAAGCTGTTAGCCAGCAAGAGCAGCTGAGTGGCATTAGAACCGTAGCTAGGAGCGATTGTGAAAGGCCTACATTGCCTAGATTTGGCTTTAATACTCATGAGCAATGGAGCAAAGACTGTGTAGACTCGGATGGCCTACATTGCCTAATGTTTAGAACTACTAAAAGTAAATAAACCTGATACGAGGAATGTTGGTTGTAGCTCTCAGGACCTTCTCCTCCAATCATGACCCATTGTGGAGTAGTTGACATGATCGGTAACTCTTTTCTTCTCGCTGTTCTTACTTGGGTTGATAGTTGGTATTGATGAGAACTATGATGAACTATGGACGTCTGCATGCATATTTATACTATATATTATTTACAACGAGGCTATTGATTTTTTTTTTCAAGTGTTGAAAGTTTCCAGTGAAACTGTTAAAAAAAACAAATTTAACTATGATATTGATGAGGGTTTGTATTGAATGTTTTAAAATAGTAGAAAAATAAAAATATGGCCCACAACAGTGAGTGTTATATATTGATTGGTTATTGAAATTGTTGAAATTTTTTTAAAGCCTACAATTATTTCATAACAGTTATTTTATAGTAAATTATTTTATTTCTTTATTTATTTTATATAATTTTTTTATGTTTTTGTCTTCTATAAATAGAGATTAATTTCATTTGATTTGCACATTAATTTTTCTATTTTGAAAATTTAATAGTTTATAATAAAATTTTGTTTATATTTTTAATATATTTTCGTTGAACAATATCAAAATATTTAAATTTAATTATTTTAGTTTAAAATTCAATTGATAATTAATTTATTTTATGTTTTCTAATAAATTTTTTATACTTTTAGTTATTAAAATGTAATTACAAAACGAAAAAAATCAAACATATGAAATAAAAATGGGTGGATGAAGTATAGTGTTTTCTTTTAATAAACCATTGTATAGAATGATTAGGTGAAAAGAAAAGATAACATATAATGTTAAAAGATAAAAGTAAGGTGTTGAAAAATAAAATCATTGTGTATAGCCTAATATTATTATTTTCTATGTATAATGTTATTATTTTTATAAAGGGAATAAAACTTTGAGGAAAAATACTCTATTACTACCTTAATAATTTATACAGTGTGTTATATGATTCAAACAATTTATTTGTGCTAAATACAATCCAAATAAAATATCTAAACTTTTTAAAGTTTATCTAAATTTATGTTGACTATAATGGAAGTTAATCAACCAGTAACTCGATTTACTGGACATCTAACATCACAATTTTGTTGCACTATTAACCAAAGCGGCGTCATTTTAATTTTCTTTTCTTTAAATCCATAATTGATAGGATTCAAATCCAACCACTGATATTTTCTCCGTTTTATTTTAGTTATTGTTTTATGTTTTTACATACAGATTATATTTTTTTAAATAAGAACATCATTATTTCTACACCTAACCGAATTTCAACCAATAACAAAAATGAAAATTTGGTTAAACTACTACATTACTAATAATACTTTTCATATTTAACTTAACCACATATTTCCTTAGTTTTAAAGAGGTGAATAGACACTTATAATCATAGATTAACTAATCTATACTTTTTTTGAACAATAACTAATCTATACTTAGGGTTTAGATTTAAAGGGTGGGGTTTTGGAAGGTAAGGTTTAGGATTTTAATTACTATATAAATAAATACTTAAAATTTAAAATAACATTTTAAAAATAGTTTAAAAGAGAATTTTTAAATTTCAAAAAGAAAATTGAAAAAATTCTGAAAAGTGAATTTTAAAACATAATTCAGAAGTATTAAAAGTTATTTTTTATTTTGGTAAAAATGTTATTTTAGTGAAAGTAAACATGAATTGTAGTACAAAACATGGGGTAAACTTGAAATTCTCTTTAAAACTAGAATATCATATAAAATTAATAAATTTTGTATTAAGGTTACAAAACTATATTTATTTTGAAAGAAAATTTTACTCTACAACGACAACTAAATTGAATCAGAAAGAAAGAGTACTTTTTTTTCTGAACAAGAGAGAGTACTTATTTAACCCGACACTTTAACAACTAGGATAAAACAAACATTTGAAATGTCAACACATGTGTTTCTTCAAAGAAAGGCATTTACCCTATATTCACATCATTTTTCAAAATAAGAAAACTTGAATCCGATCAGTCAATGCAAAATATTGTACCACCGAGATATAATTATATGTTCATTTAAGAAAAACGACTAAGCTCTTAGAATAATTAAACTTATAACATAGTGTCGTGAGGTATTATATAAAGTTTTCAAATTTTTGTTAATATTTTAAGATTTTGCTTTATTCTAGTGGTGAAGTGTTCATGCTAAATGGTACCAAAGTTTGGTTTTCAGTACTGTCAAGTATGACTTTTTAATTTTCTTTTTAAAACTATAACAATGTTGTTTTGGGACTAATTTCTGTTACGGAAAATATAAATTTATGCACATTTTAGAAAAATGAAAATTTCTTATTTGAACTATAATTAGATTTTGATAGTACATACCACTTGTTTGAATCGTATAAGTTATAATAAAAATTGTCATGATCATAATAGGGATTTTCCAATAACTAATTTGCTCGTAAACAAAGTCCAATGCTAAATGTTTTTTTTTTTGCTAAATCATCAAAATTGAAAGCAATGCTAAATGTTTTCACTACTAACTACGTACATATGTATGTTTTGTTGTACTTTTCCAATAATGTAGTGTCATAATCATTTTGCGTGAAGTTAATATCATCTGTGACCAGTTTTGTTACGTCTTTCCCGTTTTATCGAAACCTGTTTTCTGTTCCCAATTTAAAACTAGACTAAAATGGTATAAGTCGTTTTAATTTTTAATTTAGAATCCTATTCCGTACAATTTTCCATAAAGTCTTCGTCCGAATTTCGTGGGCCGAGCCTATTGCCAATCCATCATATCAAACGACGGGAGGATTGAATAGTCAGAATAGTCACAGTTGGCTGAGGGCTTGTGACGGAGTGTCACATTTACTCTTTATTTATACTTGTCAACGCCAAAACCATTTTGCTTTCTTTCAACAACTAATATTGTTTTAATTTTGATATAACTTATTAAGTAGAAATCCGTCTCTATCGAAAGAGTTATCCATATGCTTTTCTAATAAACAATGAAGATTAATTGAACCGTAATGACTATAGCTTTTAATTACAATTTACAAAAGGTATTTAGTATAAGTTTATGATCAAATTTCTTTTTTGAGTTCTAAACATCTTTTCTCAAAAAAGTTCTAAACTCCATTATATCCCAATCTATAATTTTTTACAAAAGAATATAATCAACAAAAATAGAACACTATCTATATAGGAATTCATTAAGAAATGATGTGATATATAAATTATGAGGGCATATGAAGTTATGCACCTACTGAAATATTAATATTCGTAATTTAGGATACAAAGACAAGGTGGTAAAATAATTCTCTTGTGCATCCTTTTTTTGTGCACAACCATCTTATATATTAAAAAAGAATTCACAACCTTGATTCATGTGTGATATTTTTTAAAATGAAATATCCCTAGAGAATCTTATTTCATTTATTTCTAAATAATATTTTGACATATCACATCTTAAATAATTGACATATATAACAACTTCACCTATAAAATTATTTTATTTTTTAATTATAAAAATCTGTTGACAAAAAATATAACCAAATCTTATTAAATTTTTTAAATATTTTTATAAAATGATGCATTAATTAATTTCGTAATTAGTAGTATAATATTATTATAAATTAATGTTAATTTAAGATTTTATTACAAAATAAAAATAAAATTTGTATATCATTTTCTTAAAATTTCTAATTATAGTGTATATTTTGAAAATTTCTAACAAATATATTTAAAAGATTTTAACAAGATCTTAATTTTCAAAAATTATATGTAAATATTTTCACTAATTTCGAGATTAGTTATGAAATAATATTATATATTTATAAAATTAAAAATATAAACTCTATCCTACTTTATCTATTATATAATCATAATTACTCATTTTAAGAGAAACTTATTATATTAAGCTAAATATAATAAAATTATATTAAATTGTGAAATTTATATATTTTATTTTCTTAAGTATTTATGTTCAAAATATAATATGTAGGTAACACATATTAACATTAGTAAATATATATAATACATACAAAATAATTAACATGTATTTTATTAAAGCTAATAATATAAAAACTTTTAATCATGATATCTATCCATTTAAATATATATATATATATATATATAATTTTTTTAACAAACCTGTTGAAAAATATTTTAAAAATTTCTTAATTTTCAAAAAGTTTATGTTAATATTTCAACTTAATTAGCAATGAAATATTATTATGCATTAATATATATTCAGTTATCATTTATAAAATAAAAAAATTATCTTATATTCTCTATTTTAGAATAATAATAATTGATATTAAATAAAATTATTATACTGAACTAAATATGATAATGTTACATTAAATTTATAAATTTATAAATAATCATAAATATAAAATATTTATGCTAAAAATATAATACGATGACAGAACGACTTAACATTCACAAACTATATAATACATGTATAAAAACTAACATATCTTAGAATTTTGTATATAAAAGAATATATTATCTGAATGAAAAAATGTAAAAAAATATTGCTAATAGGAAATTCGGCTTTGAAGGTCGGGGGATTAAAATTGAGCATATATTTAATACAAAATAATTTTTTAATATATTGTTTAATGCATATATTAATTTGTTCAATAAAGAAATACAAATACAATATGATAAATATTTAATAAGAAGCGACAAATATATATGACAGTTTTAAACAATTGATTAATTACAACATGTAAACTATAAAATTATTATATTTAAAATAATTATATAAACATTTAAAAATATGATTAACATTAAAAATTTATGACCTAAATATATAATTTATGACCTAAATATATATATATATAAGAGACAACGATGCTACAACATAGAAGAGAACACAACTGGATAGGATCAAAGGAAATATCCAGCAGTGTACCAATTCCTGTGAGGTAAATAGGGAGGCAAGGTCACGAGCATCTGAGAACACGTTCAGAGATCTAGAACCACTATCTTGTGCGTACTCTATTATCCCAATTTCAACCCTCATTTTCCTGTCTTTTAAATTCTTACAATTTGTGTATATCCTAAAACAAAAGTGACTATTTAAGAAGAATTGTCAAAGTTGTCTGCGAATATGTTGAAGTGATAATGCTTTGTGATTCAAGTCTTCTGAGTCCGGTTTACGGATTGAAATAAGAAGATGAAAACCAGTTTAGTTGATTGATTATAACCGGAGGAGCTTTAAACCAAATGAAGATTCTCTAGTCGCGACAGAGGGTTTGATCTTTCTTAACAGCATATATAAGTCAATATTTTGACTCATCTTCTTGTAACAGAATAGAGAGAGAAAGCGATATAGAGAGTGAAAACTCAAAATCGCCATTGTAGCTAGCGTTTGAGCTTGGATTCTTCTTCTGAGTGTATTGCCAGGATTGATCTGGCTCCAGTGAGTAACTCCTCACATGAGGACAAACACTGGGTGAACAAAAATCTTGTGTCTCTGTTTTACTTTCTTTACGATTTCTTTCAAACGAGTGACAAAGATCGAGAGTGGTGTGAGGGTTCATTGATCATTGGTAAATCGATATATAAGAGAATACTCAGCCAAACAGATTTTAGAATTGTCTTGATGTCTAAAATTTTAGAATTCAAGAAGTTTTTTTCGGGTCGGGTCAGGTTGTCAGTTCGGGTTGGACTGGGTTGACTAGTTTAACTGATTTGACTGGTTTGATTGGTTTGATCAATTTGACCGTTGATCAGAACCATTGACGTTCTATTGATTTTGATGATGCCACTGGTAACCCGTTTTACCGTTGGAAGCCGTTATAACTCAATTTTTTGTGCTGGTTTCATATTTTTAGTTTCTTTGAACAACATGAGTTTTAGTCACCACTTTTGTAATTGCTAAGATGAAAGTTATCACGTATAATCATATGTTATTTTAGTATTTCTATTAAGGAAAATCTAATATCAAAACATGTTTTGTTTCTCTGAATCGAGTCTGACTAGAATCTTACATATGAAAGCCTCCCCTAGCATGGTAACAAACATTACCCGAGTAATCCCTCGCTTTCCAAGCAGCACCACAATGTAATCTGTGATTCCCCCAATTAGTGTGAACATTGCATTTCAGAGTTCCTGCAGCTGGGGGCATCCATCGTTCCTTCCATAATCTATTATTTTTCTTGATCAAAGATCCATCTGGAGCTCTATTAAATGCAAACCAGAGCATAGCTTCCTCCTTAACTGATTTGATCGCTTCAAGAGCAGATACTTGTGTATATATGCTATTGAATTCCAACGCTTCCATATGTTCCAAAGAAGCCAAGGAATATCTCTGATCGGATGAACATGTCTTACGGAACCTTCCAGTAAGTTGAATACCAAACTAAAGTTGATAATTTAGGAAATTAAATTAATTGATTTTTTTTGTTTAAATGAATAAAATACGGTGTTACACTGCTCTTTTCTCTGTAAAGCCTATTGCTTTTGTTTAAGTTTTTCCACTTTTTTTTCCTCCGCATGTGTTCCTAAGTTAGTATCGTTTTATAAACACAAGGTTTGAATAAGAAAATTGATGAATGAAATCAGGGAACTAAATAAGTATGGTATGTGGAAGTTCCATTGATCGAATGATTTGACTAAAGTTTATTAATGCGTATATATAAGAAATCTGAGTTTCGAGGTTCATGACGCAAGAAATATCATTTGTCTGTAATATTGCCTGTAATTTTTTATAGTTTGTAATTATCTATTTCTTATTAATGGAGAAACAAATTGAGAGAGTAACCTTAAAAGTGTAAGTTATTTACAATTGAACCAGCTGACGTGTCGCGCTGTCAGAGTTTCTCAGCCTTTTTTAAGAAATACCCTTAATGCACTAGACTAATTACAATTCATTGCCACTGAAATATATTGGACATTCATAATATATCATGGTTGAATATTTCGCAGGCCCTTTCTTCACTACAACTTTTACTATTTGTCATTTCCACCGTAAAATTTCCTACATGTACAGAAATATGATTTGTCATATAAAAATAACAAATGAAATCTCTTGCAACTGAGTCCTAAACGAACCAATGAGTTGAGATGATTATTTGTGCATTCTATACAATACAAATTCAGTCAACTCAGACCTAGAAATTTATTTGCATTTGAACCAAGGAATAATGATTTTAATCTATGTTCTACAATATCATTTGTTTAGCTGACTGCATTCGTATTAACAATTTAACACGTGCCAGATGATCTAAAATATTAGTCTTTATTATAATGATTTTAATCTATGTACTAAACTAATATTATAATATACCCATTTTTGTACACATTATTGTACGTCGCATCTTATATATAAATAAAAATCGTGTGGAATGATGAGACAAAAACATAATGTTATAGTGCTTATTGCTCTGATATGTTAACCTACAGAAAATATTTTGATAGTCATTCTTTCAATATGGCGCGATATATTTATGCTTCTATAATAAATGTCAACGATTAAAATGTAACGTTTCGACAGTTTTTAGTCTATGCGTTAGACTTCACGTTGTTTTGACACAACGACGACCACAACTTTCGTGGATGATACACAAGATTTTTACAACCAGCAAATTGAAACCAGACAATATTTTTGTGAGTAAATTGTCAAGGTAAAGGGCAATCATTAAATTCATAATATTAGAGTGCAATGATATAGGCTTTGATTGACTGGCGATTGCATTAGATCTTATGATACCAATATTCGATTGTCAAAGTTGATTTTGTGTTCAACCCAACATTTCTTTATCTTTGTAATGTAATTACTGTATATCAAACGGGGGAATATTTTTTATTTAATAGTATTAAATATGTAATTACTCTGTGTTTTCGAAAATGTAGAGGGCAACCGCCTTGGAGGCTTGGACCCTATATCTCTACACTTCATCACGCAAAAAAATTTATTCAGTAAACCCTTCTCGTGATAAAAGAATGGCTGGTTTTCACCAATATTCACAACTGAAACCCTACAAGTTGTGGAGAATTAAGGTCAAGATAGTTCGTCTATGGAAGCAATATTCTGCTCAGGGTGGTGAGACTATCGAATTGGTTTTGGTTGATTCCAACGTGAGTACAAACTTGGTTTGATTATATATTTAAAACAAACGTCTGTTCTTATTAAAGCTTTTAACTGTTTCTCATTGTGTATATTTGGAACAGGGAGATAAAATCTATGGCAGTGTTAAGAAAGAACAGGTGGCTCAGTTTGATCCATTTCTAAGTGAAGGTGACTCGAAATTTTGATTAATTTTGCAGTTACTCACGCATGCGACTCTTATCAGACAACCAAGCATGCCTACAAGATTGGATTTCTTGCCACTACGCGGGGGAGAAGTTGCGAGGATTTTCCAATGAAACTAACTGGTTTTTCACCGACAAACTTCCGACAGCTCCTCGATGGTAGTTTAAATACTGATTATCTGGTTGGTAAGTATTTATATAATAGCGTATCATTACATATTTTGTATCTTAAACTATGTTTACTAAATCCATTGTATATTTATTCTACCCTTTTTTGTAGATGTCATAGGGCAGATTGTGGAAGTTAGTCATGCGGTGATCTTGGTTGCAAATGGAAAAGACACAGAAAATATCACTGGAGCTTCGTAATGAAGAGTAAGTTTGTTGTTTTCGTTTGGTTGCCAATTGTTTTGTTGTTTTCGCTTGGTTTTCACTATCATATTGCTAATATACAATTATATAATCTGTATGTTCATATTCGAAGTTGAGTTATGTTTGGGTTTTGAGAAACATATACAGCTTTACCTTTAAATTTATTTACTGTTGCTTTTTACAATAATATGCATCTTTCTTTTCTTTATTTGTTAAGAATGTTTTTTTATAATATGAAGCTTTTGCATACTATATGTTATGTCTGGTTTTTATTAATAATATGAAGTTTTCTTACTTAAGATAAATTGCAGAAATAATTTTCACCGAAGATATTCTTTATCCTAAACTCAAATTATTTCACACACATTCTTAGAAAGAGTAAATTTATTTGTTTGATTGCTAGCTGTGATTTTTTTTACTATAACAAACGATCCGATGATCAAAAAAATTCAATTTTTTTTTAATTTCAAATTTACGTTCTTGATATCTAACCGTTTCACATTGGGGTTTATCAACAATATATGGTTCAGTGTCAATTAGCTATGATCTAAATATACATCTAATAGAGTTAACTGACCTGGAAGGGTACTTCAGATTGACCGGAGGAAATCTGAACTTCTCAGTGACCTGTATCGCCGTCGACTGTGATTGACTTAGTGGGGAAGGATTTGCAGAAGCTTATTTCCCCACCTAATGTTCAAGGGTTTTTGTATTGTCTGTACTTCGCCTTCGATTTAGTTTGTTCGACAAATTAAAGAAAAATTAATTAGATCTGTCAATGAACAGAACAACGATATCAATGAAGAATAAAAAAAACTAAATGAAACCTATAAACCGATAGCAAATCACCTAGAAGATCTTCCGATTGGAATTTGCCAAAACCAAACCCTAGCCCCTTTTCCCTTGCTCTTCTGATTTTCGATGTTGACTTATTATTTTGAAAAGCTCATGTCAAAATTTTATGTACCATATATTTGTCTCATGAAAGCCCAAATGGAAGCTTTGTAAAAGTCCAATAGCTAACCAATTATGGTATTCTTGCTAAAATCTTTTTTTTTGTAAAATAAAGTTTGCTAATTTATTAACTATATGTCTAACTGTGATAAATCATACACGTTTATTAAAATTAAAGTTTGAAAAATTATTAACTATAAGTCTGTAAAATAAAGCTTTGATATAAGATAAATAAAGTCAGATTTATTAAAATAATATATTATGTCTTTATACGTTTAATTATATGGGCAAAACATCAAATAACCACATATTATAGGAAAATTAATTATATAGCTGATTTTAAAAACCCATTAATACCTCAATCCGAAATTAGTTTTATATTTTCAAACAAATTATAAAACCACCTATTTTATTTTATTATATATATGGTGTAATGCATAATGATCTGAAACAAAAACAAAACTTTTAAACAAATGTACAATTTTTAGCATGACAAAAACATATGTTTTAAAACTTTATAAAATTTCAACAAATTATTAAATAGTATTTTTACCCCGCGCAAGGCGCGGATCTCAGCCTAGTCTACTGTTAAAATAAAGAATAAGTTAAATAGGTGTGGTTTCTTTACGGTTTAAGTTCGGGTTTGCACGGTTAGGTTCGATTGGGTTATTACTTTCTCGGGAACCAGGGGAAGAGAACCGTAAAATCCCTAAACCCATCGCATTTTGGCGCCACTTCATCTTCCTTCATGGCGTCCGACTCCGCCGGAGCAGCAACGATCGACGGCGACTTCCCAAACGACGGTAACGCAGAAACCCTAAACCTCAGTTCTACAGAACTCTACTCATCAGCAGTTTCCTCCTCCGTTCCTACACCCTCCCCGAAACCACCGTTCTCACCTCTCTCGATCCCTCAATCAAAACGAATCCCCAAAACAAACTTCATCGTCGATTCGTTCCGCTCCTCCTCCTCCGATCCCTCCTCCGTCGCTTTCTTCCTCTCGCACTTCCACTCCGACCACTACTCCGGCCTCTCCTCTTCCTGGTCCAGAGGAATCATCTTCTGCTCTCACGTAACCGCACGCCTCGTCAAACAAATCCTCCAAGTCCCGTCACAGTTCGTCTTCCCTTTGCCTATGAATCAAAAAGTTATGATCGATGGCTCCGAGGTTGTTCTCATCGATGCGAATCACTGCCCAGGAGCTGTACAGTTCCTCTTCAAAACCAAGGACGGTTACGAAAGATACGTCCACACCGGTGATTTCAGATTCTGCGATTCGATGAGATTAGATCCGTTCCTTAGTAGTTTCATTGGCTGCGACGGTGTTTTTCTTGACACTACTTATTGCAACCCCAAGTTTGTATTTCCCACTCAAGAAGAGTCTGTTGATTATGTGATTAGCGTGATAGATAAGATCGATGAAGAGTCTACGGAAACTGAGAAAAAGGTTCTGTTTCTCGTTGCTACTTATGTTGTTGGTAAAGAGAAGATTCTAGATGAGATTAGTAAGAGATGCAAGAGGAAGATCTTTGTGGACGCGAGGAAGATGTCGATTTTGAACGTTTTGGGGTGTGGAGAGAGCGGAATGTTCACTGAGGATAAGAACGAGAGCGATGTTCATGTCGTGGGATGGAATGTGTTGGGTGAGACTTGGCCCTATTTTCGTCCGAATTTCGTGAAGATGAATGAGATTACGGTTGAGAAAGGGTATGATAAGGTTGTGGGTTTTGTGCCCACTGGGTGGACGTATGAAGTGAAGAGGAATAAGTTTGCGGTGAAGGTTAAAGATTCGATGGAGATTCATCTCGTGCCGTATAGTGAGCATTCGAACTATGATGAGCTTAGGGAGTACATAAAGTTGTTGAGGCCTAAAAGAGTTAGTCCTACGGTTGGTGTTGATGTCGAGAAGATGGATAGCAGGGAGGTTTATAAAATGCAGAAGCATTTTTCTGGATTAGTTGATGAAATGGCGAACAAGAAAGAGTTCTTATTGGGTTTCTATCGCCAATCTGACAAGAAGAGTGAGAAAGATGACATAGATGTTGGAGAAGACAAGAAGGCATGTGAAGACAGTGGGAATGATGCTCCAAGAGGTGATTCTTTGGTGACTGAAAGATTGCTGATAGAACTACGTGATTCTTTGCCTGCTTGGGTCAGGGAAGAGCAGATGTTAGATCTAATTGAGAAACATGCTGGTAACCCAGTGGATATAGTAAGTCACTTCTATGAATGCGAAGCAGAGTTTTACAAGCAATCCTCTCTTGCCACATCTTCCTTGGAGAATCAGGCTGTTCTGGTTGATGACGCAGGAACCGACTTGCAGCCAATTCCTGCTAAGAGCACTTCGCCAGATTGTCAAGCTAGTCAAAAAGGTTTTACCTTACCAAGCAAAGTTGGTTTAGCAAAGGGTATTGTTTCTCCCGGGAAAAGAAGCAAAAGCTTTGGGAATAAGTCAAACAAGAAGGCCAAGAAAGATCCAAAGTCGAAACCAGTTGGTCCAGGGCAGTCAACCATAACTAAGTTTTTCAATAAGGTGTTGGATAGTGGATCTACTTCTGTTGGTGTTGGTTCAGAGACTGAAGAATGCAGTACAGATGAAAAGATGGTCCCCAATGATACTAAAGAAACATACAAAGAAGAAACAGATCAATTTATTAACATTGTTCATGGTTCTGAGTCTTTAAGAGAATATGCTGCTTCCATCATCGATGAGGCTAAAGGAGATATAAATAGGGCACTGGACATCTATTACAGTAAACCCAGTGAAATACCTGGTGAGCATGCAGGTGAGGGAGGAGGACTCTCTAGCAAATCAAATCAGTTTCCGCAATGTCCAGAAGCGTCCTCCTCCCAGGAGAACAAAAAGGCGTCTGAAAACTCAGGACGTGCGTTTAACGTATGTGAGCAGACATCAGCAGAAGAAATTGTGGACAATGATTTTGTATCTCTACCTCCTGAACAATATAAACCTAAAGAGCACGGTAGGTGTGTTTATATGCTGTATCTGTTATTCTTTCCCTTTATCTTGAGAGCGTGTGTTTAAAACCAAATTATCTGCAGTGTAGTAGGTTTTCTTAGTCAACCAGGTGCAGTTTTTCTTTGCGCCCATACTAATATGTGTTTTGCTTAAGTGAAGCCTGTTGGAGTGATGGACAGCCTGCTCCATATATCCACCTTGTCCGGACATTTGCTTCCGTTGAAGGTGAAAAAGGCAAGATCAAAGCTATGTCTATGCTTTGCAACATGTTTAGAAGGTCGCCTGCTCTTTTCTTTTTCATTCACTCTGTTAATTAAGCTGAAGCAAGGATGATTGGCACTTATATATCTGTAAATTCATCCCGTCAGCTTGTTGGCTCTCTCTCCAGAAGATGTGTTGCCCGCTATTTATCTTTGCACAAATAAGATTGCCGCTGACCATGAGAATATTGTGGGTCTAAGTAACTTTTATTTGCTTCTTCTCTTGCTATTTACATAAGCTGAAAAAGACCATGTATCAATTGGGCAGGAGCTTAACATTGGTGGAAGTCTAATCTCTTCTGCATTGGAAGAAGCATGTGGAATAAGTCGGTCTACTATGAGGGAGATGTATAATAGATTGGGGGATCTTGGTAAAGACAAATCTATGTCATCAGTTAACTTATGGTTCTGTTTTTCCTTCTGCATGCCCTGCTAAAACGGATTTTCATTATCAAATTTCCAGGGGATGTTGCTCAGCTATGCCGACAAACACAAAAGCTACTAGTTCCTCCACCTCCACTTCTAGTTAGAGATGTGTTTTCAACTCTACGAAAGATAAGGTATAGAACTTAACTGGTCACTTGTTCAGCATATTAGCTATTGACTGAGGATATGCTATATCTCTATGATGACGACAATTGAGAATGTTAAATGTCCTTGTTCATCTTTCTAATAAACAGCTATAACGTATATATGCGTTCAAGAATTTTATACAGAGAATAACATTTCTATTTTTAATAGTTCTATTTTTAATACAACAATGTCATTCCAGCAAGCTCCATATAGTTTTCCTCAGTGTGCAGTCAGGTACTGGAAGTACTAAGCAAAAGAAAAACCTTATCGTGAAGCTAATGCGCTCTTGTAGAGAGAAAGAGATCAAATTTCTAGTTAGAACATTGGTAAGACTTCTCAAAATTATTCTTCCTATATAATGTTCAGCTTCCGTGTTGTAAGCAGCTATATCCCTGTTCAGGCCCGTAATTTAAGGATTGGCGCTATGTTGAGAACTGTTCTACCTGCACTAGGGCGAGCGATTGTTATGAATTCTTTCTGGAATTGCCATAACAAAGAACCATCAGAAAATTGTTTCAAAGAGAAACTTGAGGTATCGTTTAATTTTCTTCTTAGTTCATAAAAGTGTTTTCTTGGCTCTTATCTAAGCAAGTATGCTCAAAATTTATACCTAAAGATTTTAAACGCTCATCTTGTTAAGAGGCAAATTCAAAATTTCAGGGTGTTTCTGCTGCAGTAGTTGAGGCCTACAATATACTTCCTTCTCTGGTGAGCTATAAATGCTAACCTTTGCCTCTGATTCGCTTTGCCAATTTTCACGCGAAATAACTTAGTTCTGTAACTTATTTATATTGCACTAAAATGCGCTTAGCAATTTAGGATGTAATTAAGCAAGAATTAATGGAAAAGCCAAGAATCTATAATTTTTAGTTACACCTGTTTGCAGCCTTCAAACGATTTGTGATTTGTCCTACTTACCAATTTTTTCAAATAGAGACATCAGTTTCAATATGTTAGTTGTTTTTAACAGGACGTGGTTGTTCCTTCTCTCATGGAAAAAGACATTGAGTTTTCAACATCAACTCTGTCAATGATCCCAGGAATACCTATAAAACCCATGCTTGCAAAGTAATTATACAAATCTTTGGAATACATTTGTTTTCAAGATAACGACCAGAGTTGTTGATGTCATTCCTTTAATAATTGTGCTGTTTTTCATTGCAGAATTGCTAACGGGGTTCAAGAGTTTATCAAGCTCTTCCAAGATAAGGCTTTTACATGCGAGTACAAGTTAGTTCCTCTCAAGAACTTCTCTTAAACTGTAACGTTTTGAAAAACTACTGGAAACTGATTAGTTTCTGATTATTAATGGGATGTCTGTTATTTTACCTCACAAACATGGATTTTGATTTCCATTAAGTGCTACGACAGAGTTGATGTTGTTTCTTTGAGTTCTCAGCACTCTATTGATTTCCACCAATTTTCTATGTTTCATGAATTACATCTAAATCTAACTTTCAGATATGATGGTCAGCGCGCACAGATCCATCTGTTACTTGATGGTACTATTCGCATCTTCTCTCGGAACGGGGACGAAACAACTTCCAGATTTCCGGATCTGGTTGATGTTATAAAACAGTTTGCTTCCCCTACTGCTGAGACATTCATGTTGGACGCAGAGGTAGGAGAACTTTTCATACTATTCTCTGTCTGCATCTTTCTCTGCCGTTTTCAAAATCAACCAGTAATTGTTTCTCTTGAAGTCTCTTGGTCATACATGGTGTGTTTACTTTTTATGGATTCAGGTGGTTGCAACTGATAGAAACAATGGCAATAAGCTCATGTCATTCCAAGAGTTATCAACAAGGGAGAGAGGGAGCAAAGATGCTTTGATAACTACAAAAAGTATTAAGGTATTCAACAACGATATTGCTACAACGCTCTTTCTACAACTGAATGATTATCAGCTATATCAAGAATTTCTGCAGCTCCATAGATTTGTTATATACCGCTTTCTCCCCATTGTTCTTTGTTGTAGTCACCTGTTTGATCCTCATTTTTCTTAAGCTTGGACGTGGGTGCGGGTTACTTAACGCTACATTGTGTAGCCCAATTGAATGTTAGCATGGAAGTCCGCATTTTCATGCATGATAAAATGTGCTTATCTAGTTTTCAATTAAAGCTGAGTAAAGAGGTTGTTTGTTTGTTTTTGTTCAATATGATTAGCCCTTTCCTCTTGAACTTTTTCCCTTTATTAATTGTGTACTCTTTGAAAATCGTAGTCTTTTGCCTTTTCTTTTAGTTTCTAAGATTTTCTAATGGCTTTCTGCAGGTTGAAGTCTGCGTCTTTGTGTTCGATATTATGTTCTTCAATGGTGAACAGTATGTGTCTTTTACTCAATTTTTTAAAATCTTCCTCTGTATTCCTCCAAGTAAATTATATGTGAGTCATAATTTCCTGAACGTACAATGCAGGCTGTTGGCTCTTCCCCTCCGTGAGAGACGAAGACGTAAACCTTACCTCTCTCTCTTTTTCCCTTAGCTCAGATGCGTTCATTTTCTTCATCAGGTTCATATATTCCCAAACTTTTAGGTCTAAAGGAGGTCTTCCCTGAGCCTAGGCCAGGTTTTCTTGAGTATGCTAAGGAAATCACTGTAAGTGCTACATTAGCTTATGGATTATAAGTCATAGAACATAGTAAAGCAGTGCTTTGATATATTCGTTGAACTGTTCATTGTTTAATAGGTGGGAGCAGAAGGAGCGTCTTTGAATAACCAAGACACTTTGTGTAGAATAAATGCGTTTCTAGAAGAAGCATTTCAGTCATCTTGTGAAAGAATCATGGTCAAGTCTTTAGATGTTGATGCCGGATACTGCCCCACAAAGCGTTCTGATTCATGGCTTAAGGTCTCGTGCTGTAAATTATCTTATCAAAGATAAATGTGCCGCAAATGAATTAAATGGTGCTTAATTGCCTGGTTCAGGTGAAGCGAGATTATGTAGATGGATTAGGTGACACATTGGATTTAGTTCCTATAGGTGCTTGGCATGGCAACGGGAGAAAAGCGGGATGGTAATAAAACATATTTCTTTCTTGAAAATCAAAAATCTGTGAATCGGCATTGTATCTTTGAAGATGAATTATAAACATAATTTCTGATTTATGATTTTGTATGTGTAGGTTTAGTCCATTCCTCATGGCCTGCTACAACCCTGAGACTGAGGAGTTCCAGAGTGTCTGCCGTGTCATGTCTGGGTTTTCTGATGCCTTTTACATCGAGGTGATTAAAAGCTCAACAACACTTTTACACTTCTCCACCAATCCATCTTCAATAATGAAATATATCAATATAACATTGTGGCTAAGTGTACAGATTCCAGTTTATGGTTCAGTTTTATTAGATTTATAGAAGCTGAAACCAGTAACAACCATTTGTAATTCAGTCTTGCAAAGTATCTATGATCTATCTATATATTTTTTGCTTGTTCTTACAGATGAAAGAATTCTACTCCAAAAAGATCCTTGCAAAAAAGCCACCATACTACAGAACAGGGGAGACACCAGACATGTGGTTTCCTGCAGAGGTTGTTTGGGAAATCAGAGGTGCGGATCTAACCGTCTCACCTGTTCACAGTGCGGCTTTAGGTCTGGTCCATCCATCACGAGGCATCTCTGTTAGGTTTCCGAGATTTATCTGTAAAAGGGAGGATAGGAATCCGGAGGAATGCAGCACGGCGGCAGATATAGCAGAGATGTTCCATGCTCAAACCAGAAAAATGAACATTAACTAGTCTCAACACTAACATGTATCACATCTGATCAGCTACTCGCCTTTTGGTTCTATTAGGAGTTTACTGAACCCAATTCGCAATGTTTTTGTGTAATAGCTTTTAATAGCTTGGTTAACTCATGTGTAAAAATTTATGCCTAACCTATGTAAATATTCTGTATATATAATCTATCTGCATGTTACCAATTGTGTTTCTTGTTTGATATCACTGGGTCTGATTGGTAAAACTTCACAGGCCACAGCAGAGTGCACTTTTGTGGGAAGTTTAATAGCCCTCACAGGTGTTAAGAAGATTTCATTAGACCATGATTTTTGCAAGATTAACGAAAATATGGCGGTAATGACTCAAATTTGTTTTTATCATTTTCCCTCCTGTATAAAGAACACCTCCCGCCAATTCAGATAACCGGTGATAGCCGGTTACTTTTTCTACGGCGACCGGTCATAAGAACGACACTCGTGAACACTGAATTCATTTCCTCCTCCATTCAACTCGAGGTTTGCTCGTTGATTGTTTCCTTCGGAAGCCCTAACTTTCTTCCCTTATTCCTTGATTGTTTATAAGCTTTTCGTCTGATTCGCGAAAGAGTAACAACTTGGGGTTTCTCGATTTTGAGGATAATGAGTGCGATCAACATCACAAACGTCAGCGTATTGGATAACCCAGCGCCTTTTGTGAGCCCTTTTCAGTTCGAGATTTCCTACGAGTGCTTGACTTCTCTCCAAGACGGTATCCTCCACTTTCTCCCCCCCCCCCCCTTCCCTTACACGGGCTTCTACGTTATTCATCCTGATTGATGATTTGCTCTGTCTATTGGATTTGGTACCGATTGTTCTGTGTTGATAAGAAAAGGCTTTGTAGAGAAGCTGTGTTTGAACTTAAGCTTGAGCTTGTTTCCTTGGTTCTTGACATTAATTTGGTGCTGATGATTTACATATTTGTTACCTACCTATTACTTATATCAGAGTCCTGCTCTTTATGTGGTTCGATGCTAATTAGCGATTCCAGGTTTTGAATTTCTTGGATTATTAGTTGAATTGGATCTATGAAGAAGTTTCTTGATTAACATAGTTATAATCTACACTATGTAAAATAGTTAGTTTTTCTTTTGAAGGTGCTATTCTATCCCAATAGTTGTTCTCATGATTAGATTTTTTACCTGATTTGGAGGTGTTTGTTTGTATATATTGTATATAGATTTGAACTTCGGCTCTGTACACTATGACAAAAAGAGATAGATACAATAGTCTTTAAGCATTCATGGATCTTGGATTTTCCTGGAAAATAGTATAACTTGATAAGATATCTTTCTGCAATAACGTTGTAGAAGCTAGCCATCTACGTTGATAATTTTGATCATCTCCTTGTAAGAAAGACAAAAGGAAAACACTTCTTCACCTTTGACTCGAGCTTTGCTTTTAGTACAGATTTGGAATGGAAACTTGTCTACGTAGGCTCAGCAGAAGATGAGACGTATGATCAAACTCTTGAGAGTGTGCTTGTTGGACCTGTTAATGTTGGCAACTACCGCTTTGTCTTACAGGTAAAACACATGCAATTTTTACACACTCGCTACAGTTATGGTCTAGCAACAAAGTATTGATCTAACTCTCCACTTTACAGGCTGATCCTCCAGATCCATCAAAGATCCGGGAGGAAGACATCATCGGTGTCACCGTGCTACTGTTGACATGTTCGTACATGGGTCAAGAATTCTTGAGAGTTGGATATTACGTGAACAATGACTATGAAGACGAGCAACTCAGGGAAGAGCCTCCAACTAAGGTTCTGCTCGATAAAGTCCAGAGGAACATTCTCTCTGACAAACCTAGAGTCACTAAATTCCCTATAAATTTTCATCCAGAAGACGAGCAGACTCCTGCTGTTGCTGCAGATCCTCCTCCTCCAACTGAACAATCTGATGAACAACCTGATGACAACTGTGGTGAAGCTCAAGCTTTGCCTGATCTTCCTTCTACTGAACAACCTGATGAACGACAACCTGATGACAACTGTGGTGAAGCTCAAGCCTTGCCTGATCAGCCGCCAAAACCCCATGAATCATGATTCTTCTTTATGCCAAGGTCTAGTTGAATGAAAATCTGGATGAGAAGTTGAGAACTATCATCTCCCTGTCTCCAAGATCTTTTCATATTGTTAAATCGATCACAAAACATTGTAAGGAAGTTTTGTCTTGTTTGTAGAGGCTTTAGGGAAGTGGTTCCTGACATGTTTGAATGTTTTTTGAGCAAAGATTTAAAATCAAAACAATAAGTTTTTTTTTGTTTTTGTTGAGAAAAAAGCAAATAAACAAGATACTGTTAAGAGTAACTATGGTAACATGAGCCATTCTAGGCCAGTTCTACAACAGAGTTAACAGTGGCTGGCCTTGGGCATTTAGTTTTTCATTCTAAGAATAATCCAAATGTAATACCGGGCTGTTTCTGAACGTATCAGTAACATGAGATATTGTTTCATAAAGTAATAAAACAGAAGGCTAAAAGTGTAAATTAAGACTAACGAATCACAAAGTGCTTACTTAACTATCCCTCGTCTTCTCCCTTCCTCGTAGTGTTAACAGTAAACCGGAGGAAAAAAAGACAAACCCGATGTCGAAATCCGGCGGAAACCAACCCGTAGATCGGTACCTAAGACGCCAAGTGCTCGGAGAGGGAACATACGGTGTCGTTTACAAAGCCACTGACACCAAGGTGACTCAATCAATCAAATCAACCAAACCCTTCCCCAATTCGATTTCAATTCCTAATGTGTTTGATTCGTATCTCTTCGATTTTTTCGCGTATAGACTGGTAAGACCGTAGCAGTGAAGAAGATTAGGTTGGGAAACCAGAAAGAAGGCGTCAATTTCACGGCGCTTAGGGAGATCAAGCTCTTGAAAGAGCTGAACCATCCGCACATCGTCGAGCTCATCGACGCGTTTCCTCACGACGGAAGCTTGCATCTCGTCTTCGAGTATATGCAGACGGATTTGGAAGCTGTGATTCGTGACCGTAACATCTTCCTTTCTCCTGGTGATATCAAGTCTTATATGTTGATGACCCTCAAAGGTTTAGCTTATTGTCACAAGAAATGGGTTCTGCATAGGTAAATCTAAAGTAAACTGTTCTTCCTTTCTTTTTTTTTTTGAGCTTTTAGGTTGGTTCTTGATTAGTTTTATCCATTGTTTTAGGGATATGAAGCCTAATAATCTACTGATTGGAGAGAATGGTCTGTTGAAGTTAGCTGATTTTGGTCTAGCCAGAGTGTTTGGGAGTCCAAATCGGAGGTTTACTCATCAGGTATTTGCTTACTCTATATACTAAGCTCTATACTGTTTTGTTATTTAAGGACGTATTGACTCTTGAAGATTTTGTAGACTTAGATCTTATTGGTTTGAACTGGCAGCTAGATTATAAATCTAGAAGTTTAAATTAGCATGTTGTCATCTCGTGATGATTTACTGAAAGTTTTTGTTGGGAAGTACGGATAGTTGATATAGAGCATTGAGAAAAACATCATTTTTTTTTTTGATTTTGGTGAGGTGAAAGATTTGTGGTTACCAGAGTCACTAAATACCCTTTTATGGCTTATGGATTTATTGACATTTTTTAACTCCAGATGATGCTGAGATTGAGTGGTTATGTAGATATATCATTTGGTTTTGTATCTGCTTGTCACAGTAGAAGACTCGTGAATAAAAGAATGTACTTGTTAAAACAGGTATTTGCCACGTGGTACAGAGCTCCCGAGTTGCTGTTTGGGAGTAGACAGTACGGAGCAGGAGTTGATGTCTGGGCCGCAGGCTGTATCTTTGCTGAGCTATTACTTCGTAGACCCTTTCTACCAGTAATCTTCTATTTATGTCTCAAATGATCTTTGCTCTTCAATACTTCGAGATTGTCTTCTTTTTTTTATATATATATATCTTGATTGCTTTGCGTTGCTTTCTTCAGGGTTCTACTGAGATAGATCAACTGGGAAAGATCTTTCAAGCTTTTGGAACTCCAACACAATCCCAATGGTCTGACATGATCTATCTCCCAGAGTACATGGAGTTCTCCTACACACCAGCTCCACCACTACGTACCATTTTCCCTATGGCTAGTGATGACGCTTTGGATCTTCTAGCCAAAATGTTCATCTACGACCCACGCCAACGGATCACCATACAGCAAGCTTTGGACCACAGGTTTATATATTGTCTTTTAAAAGAAACTCACATGACAATAATCTCCATTTCATCTCTGATATCATTGTTTTTATTTGGTCAGGTATTTCTCGTCTTCTCCGTCACCAACTGAGCCAGGGAAGCTTCAGATTCCGGCTTCGAAAGGAGACGCCCTCGAACCAAAGGCCTCTGAGCAAAACAACCAACACGGAAACAGCCCTGCCGTGCTATCACCTCCTGGAAAAATGAGGAGGGTGATGGGTCCTGAGGGATATTCCTGAGGTCTTCATTTGTGTTGTTAGTATATACAATACAATTAATGGCCTTTGATTGGATTTTGCAGTAACTCTAGCATTCTGAGTTTTGTAATGCCTTTTTCTGCAAATTAGTTACCAGTCAAAACTTAACAGAAAGAACAAAAGGCAAAAAGAAAGAGAAACAATCACATTCCCATTATAGTTATATATGGATTATTAGTCATTGCAATTTAGAAATTTCTAAAAATATAATTTGTAAAGGAATTTTGTATATGTCATATTAGTGTTAACTAGATCGTTTTCAGTGCTAGTGCGGTTATGGATTTTGATTTTTTTTTTTTGAATTATTGTATTTTTATATCTGAATTTATTTATACAATCAAATGTATATGTTTTTTTTTTACTAATTTGTGTAAGCATTTCTTAAAATTTATGTTTTATTGTTTGCCGTAAAATTAAGATATGATATTCGAATTGTTTCCTTCTATGCTACATATTTTATGTTGTTATAAAATATGTTTACAATATATCCATAAAACAAGTAGTCTAACTAATTTACTAAAAATGAGGAACGTACAATGAACAGTGTATAACCAATCAAATATAACCATGTATAAGTATAATTAATTAACTAAAAAAATAAGGAGTATAATTTGATTTTTAATAACAACAAAATGGTTATAATTTGATTATAATTTGATTAACGGTCTGCATGGGAGGTGAGAAGAGTCGAATATCAACTCAAGAAGAAATTGCCATACTAAGATTCTCAGGACCCTACGTCTGAAAAAAAAGAAGTGAAATGAGGCTGTTGATCGTTTGCATGGGCATCGTCTGGATCACCAAGTGCCCAAAGAAGATTTCATGTAGATGCAGCATACTTGTCTGAGAGTGGAAAGCATGGGCATGTGTGTTGTGTCCCTGGAATTCTCCCGCCAGAGAGCTTAATCTCATGTTGATGAAAAGAATATTTTAGCTTCCTTTCTGGTCCCAAACCAAACATGATTTTCTGCAAATCACACACTACAAGAAAAATGCGTTTTAATAGCGGACGAGGATAGCGTTTTTTACGATTGTGCTATGATTGATATACCCGTGTTTTTAAGATAACGTTTGTATTTTCAGAAACGCTATAATAGAGTGGTACACTTAGAAACGCTATGGAAACTTAGGATTTAATAGCAAAACTAATTAAAACGCTATGTTTGGATTTTTGAATCTATAAACCCTAAACGAACTTTTAAACCCTAAACTTTAACAAACAAACTCTAAATTCTAATATTATTTAAAAATTAACTTCACTTTTAACTTCAAACCATAATATCCAACACTTATCTATAACTTTTTGTATTTTTAAAACCTTAACCTCATACCACGTATCTAACACACCAAACCCTATACCTAAACCACAGGCCACATACTTCAAACAATATAACCCATCATTTTTTAAAAAAATTGAATCTCTTACAATTTTTAATCTATATCCTAACATTACATCCTGTCTAAAGCATAAAGCTCAAATTTTTTTTTCAAACTTTAATTTCAGTTCTTATTCTTAAACCTTTTGATTCTATATTTCAAACTCTAAACTCTATAACAAAAACACTAACCTTCATTTTCACATCTTTTACCCTAAACATAAATAAAATAAAAATACTAACTAAATTTCTTAAAACATTATCGAAAAGATAATATGATATAGCAAAAAAAAAAGATAGAAAGTAATGAAAAACTCTCATTGACTATTGAAAATTGGTGGGGATAAGCAACATTTAATCTCCACCGTTGGTAAACCTTAATCTTGGTGATGAACTCTCATTGGCTAATAAAGAAGGGCAAAGATCACCCCTTCTTAGATCACAGCCATTGACTAAAAATCATCCAACGGATGTAGTTAAACAGTTTTTTATTTCTTGTTTCTTTTCTTCTTCCTCCTTTCTCGTCTCTGTTTTAGATCTATATTTTTTTTTTCTGATTGACCACAGTTATGTAAATGTTTGATTTTGTTCTGGTGGGAACGGAGGCGAGGTTGTGACGGCAGAGAAACGAGCAACAGTAAGCTCGACGGCGGATCTGTGCTTACCTCCACAACGACACAGTAAGCTCGACGATCCTCTTTCACGTCTCTTCCTCTGTTTCTATCCACTGTGACAGAGCTAACACACATCTCTCTTCCTCTGTTTCTTTCTTTTGTGACAGATCTAATACGGTGCCGGACCAGTTTCTTTTCCTTCTCGTATCCTGTTTGCGTATTTCCAGAGCATGAGAGACTCGATTTTCTAGTTTGTTTAAGATGGACGAGCAAGGTGAAGACGACGAACACATATGATGACGACAAGTGCGCCTCCTCTCTGCACCCCTCTCAGATCCCATGGACGCCAAAGAAGAAGGACAATGTCTGGTTGCGACACCAAAGAAGAAGAACCAATACTGAAGATCAGAAGCTGAAGAAGACGATGAAGGTGGATGTGCGGCGGCTGGGAGGCATCTCCTCTAGAGCCCCCAAATGTCAAAAGGCAATCTCTCATAGACACCCATATAAACATAAATATAAACATTTATTTTAAAAATCGGAAAAGGTGGAAATGACAGAAAAACCGTGGAGTAGTTAAAGTATTTACAAGTTTTACCAGGGTATAACCCACCCGCCCGGACCCGATCCGGATTTATGGTCAATTCAATTGAACCGAATCGTCTAACCGTCTAACCAATTCCTCGAAACCAAACCAATCCTTCGAAACCAAACCCAACCCTCGAAACCGAACCAATCCCTGGAAAACCAAACCAAATCTGTCGGTTTTCAATAATTCAGCTCAATTTAGTTAAAACCAAACTCAATTTCGACATTCCCCATTTCTCTCCATTTCTCCCCTTTCACTCGAGTCGAGTCTCAAACCCTAATTTCAACCAAACTCAATCCCGTACCCAAAATCAACGGTGAGAACGAACGAGAGAGAGAAGAATTCGGAGGGAATCGAATGCGGTGGTGGTCGAAACGAGAAGAGGTAAGAGGAAGGATAATCCAGCGAAGGAAAAGACTTGAAGAGTGAAGTTTGCAAAGGAGACGACGGCGGAGACCTCCGATAATATCGAGAAGACGACGGAGATGACGGCGACTGTTGAATCAACGGGACAGACGAGGGAGACGAGTGAGGACTCTAGGGAGATTACGGCGGAGAAGACGAGTGAGGACTCGAGGGAGATTCCGGCGGGAACGGAGCCGACTGAAGTGGCTTAGAAACTGCTCCGACGACAGTAAACAAAGGTACTGCTGGCCCATCTCCTCCAGCTCCTCCAGCAACTCCGGCGATTGGGACTCATTCTGGAGATGAAGAAAATGATGATGATAATGAAGGTTCTGAAGAAGTAAATGGAGATGGAGATGGAGAAGGAAAGGACGATGAGAATGGAGGTTCTGAAGATGAAGCTTCCGAAGATGAAGGTTCTGAAGAAAAAAATGGAGACGGAGTAGAAAAGGATGATGATAATGAAGGTTCTGAAGACGAAAATAGAGACGGAGTAGAAAAGGATGATGATAATGAAGGTTCTGACGAAGAAAATGGAGACGGAGAAGAAGAGTTAGCAAACGAGAATGATAATGAGAATCCACCAGAGAATGAGAATGAGAATGAGAATCCACCAGAACCCGAGGTAAGAAATTATGAGGCACTTAGGTATACTAGAGGAACTTGGATATAACTTGGATATAACTGGTAGCAAAATTGGATATAACTTGGAGCAAAATTGGATATAAGTTTAGTATTACTTGGATATAACTTTGGTATAACAAAATAAAACTTTGGTATAACTAATTTAAAACTTTGGTATAACTTGCAGGGTTTTAATGGAAATGTGGGACTCGATATAGTCAAACCGACGAGCATGTTCTTCAAGCCCAGTGAGTACAGCAAAAAAATAAAGCTTGGCACAAGGTGTATGATAGCTAGCGCGATTAAGATGCTAAAAAATCTGAAACCCAAGCTGTCTAACGCGGAGTGGAGCTGGTTCACGGAGCATCCCCAATTCAAACACATTTTCCACATGAAGAGTGAGAATAACCATAGGGTACAGGGAATGTGGATGTTGTTGTTGCGTACTGCTGGTAGCGAGAGGGAGAGAGAGAGGTGGTTTATTGTGAATGGGATTGCCATCCGTTACGGGCTGAGGGAGCATGGTTTGATATCTGGCCTATTCTGCCACAACTATCCTCTCGGCTACAAAGAGCTTGGTGGGACGAGGTTCGTTGATCGTCATTTCAAGGAAGGAGAACCTAGAAGGTTATAGGATGTTAAGAAGAAGCTGGTGAACATGGGACCCCACAAAGACAGACTGAAGATGGCGGTTTTATTCTTCTTAGCTTCGGTTATTTGTGCGCAAACCAAGGCTGGACACAAGGCTAATGATGTGTTGGAGGTGTTCCAGAGAGCAGTGGACGATCTTGACTACTGCAAGTCCTTTCCGTGGGGGAGATTTTCATTTGATTACATGCTGAAAGAGATCTCTCACACAATGGAGCATTTTGGAGGGGTGGTGAAAGAGAAAACATTATGGCCGCTTCCTGGATTTTGTGTTCCACTAGAGGTATGCAAAATCCCATTAAACCAGTTAGTCACTATTGTTGTCAACTGATGCAAAATTTTGTGTGTAACAGCTTCTTGCATTCGAGGCAATTCCTAAGCTAGGAGTTGCGTTCAGACAGCCTGTTGATGGAGCTTCTCCCAACTGTCCGAGGATGTGCAAGACCTCATTCAAACGAAATGGATCGACAGGGGTGTCACTAGCTGTGATAAACAAGGAACTGGGTAACACAACTGTAAGTCTCCTGTGAAACTGTGGTAGAACTAAGGTAGTACTAGAAACCGAACTAGGGTAGAACGACTGTAGAACTATGGTAGAACTATGGTAGAACTATGGTAGAACTATGGTAGAACTATGGAATAAGTTTAAAAAATAATTATGTTTGTGGCAGGTTATTGACAGCATCATCCCCACCAGAACTCCACAAGAAGAAAGGCTGTTGGATGAGATTTTGGAAGATGAAGACGACGTTGATAAATCCGATATAGCTATGGACAGTTGGATGAAGTGTCTGGATGCAGGGGAAAAGATATTTTTTAAAGACATGTTCGACGAAGATGTAGCTGGCCGTGCAAAACAGCCAGAACCGATTGAAGATGCAGCAGGGGATGGAGTAGAGAGAGGTGAGCAGTCGGTTCAACTGGGAGATGTTATGAAGTTTTTGAAACGCACAATGAGACTGTTGAGGACAGTTGACAAGAAGGTTGACCAGTTGGATGGGAGATTGGCCCCGCTTGAGGAGTTTGTCAAGGAAGCACAAGGCAAAGCAGCAGAGGTAGATGAAGCAGAATCACAAGGGAAAGGTAAAAGCCAGAAACGCAAGAAGTCTTTGGGGAAAGGCAAAAAACAGAAAAGCTAAGTGAAGTCTAGTGAAGAACCTATGGTTTTATGGAGGGTTTTATGTTTAACGTTTTTATTTTGTGGACAAACAAAGTCTTTGGATGTTTATCTAGTTTGTGATGTGGATTTAGAACTTTAACTATGTTATGACTATGTTCTTATGACTATTTTGTTATGTGTTGACCATGAGAGTGAGAGTGAGAATACAAACTTTAAAAATAAACATGAGATAACAGAATAGAAACTTTAAAATGAACATAGATGAGGCAATTAGCAGAATACAAAGTTTAAAATGAACATGAGATAACATAAGGGTTCTAACATTAGATATAAGATTCATGACTAGCTTGAATTATAACATAAGTTTTTGACAGAGACACTTATACAAGTCTTAACAAACAAAGACTTGTATTAACCGAAATTGGAAATAGATAGGGAAATACAAAGTTTTTTAGCACATCCATGAACTAAGTACTTAGAGTTGAGAGCATCATCTCATGGACGGGAGGTGGAGGTAATAAGCCTCTTAAGCTTAGCAATCTCTTCAGCCATATCATTGACCTCCATCCTTAGTTGCCTCACTTCTTCCTCAACACCACAAGTCCATGGCTGACGAAAGTGCATCCCATCGTCCTGCACAGTTTCACCCAGAGTATATCTCAGTTTCACCGAGTATGACTAAACACAGTTTCACCCAGAGTATAACAAAGTTTCACCCAGAGTATAACAAAGTTTCACCCAGTATGAATAACACAGTTTCTACTCGAGTATAACATAGTTTCACCCAGTATGATTAACACAGTTTCTACAAAGAAGAAAATTACCTCATAGTTCTTGCAGGTGAAGTACCTACTTCCAGGCAAAGTATCGAAATCGTGGCGATACTTCGGATTTGGAGACACATCCGTCTTGATTTCACCACCACATGGGCAACGGGTAGGAATTCCATATTGGGCATCGCAAATGTAGCCTAACATGTCGTAGTGTTTCTTCAGCTTCTTCATCTCCTTCTCCTCTTCGTACGGATGAGTCATGGTCAGTAAAGGGGAAGGGAAAGATGAGAGAATATGAGGAAAGTGAGAGATGAGAGAATATGAGGAAAGTGAGAGATGAGAGGAAAGAAATTTGGAGAGATGAGAGGAAAGAGAGTGCACAGTTGACGAGACAAGAGAGAGAGTCACGAGAAAGGAAGAGCGCAGAGGGAATCTAACTTTGACCAAAATAATTGAAAATTTTGGAATATTTTCGCTTTGGCGCGAAAAAAAAATTGTTTTCCCCCCAAACAAATTTGTTCATAGTTTTACTGAAGTTTCAAGTGTTACCAAATGTCTTCATAGTTCTATTTCTCGTGATTTCAACATTTTTTAGTTTTACGTATAATTAAAATTTGTTAATAAAGTTTTACTTGTCATTTTTTCTCATTACCATGTAACCATAACTGATAAGTGCAATAATATTGTTAAAATTACGAGAATTATAGAGAACTACTTTATAAGCTCCTCTTTATTAAGAAAGTGATCTTGGAAAGACTATATAATGCAAAAGAGAAAATGTGATGTCTATGAATCATGTTAGTTTATATTTGTTATTTTGCACTAGTATTGTCGATGAACGTGATGTTGATGAATTAGTCAAGTGATTGTGCTTGTCCATTAACAATTATGTCAGGGGATTATGTCATGTTAATATCTGTTATTTACTAACTTAGTAACACAACTTAGTAACACCTTGTTTTACTAGTTTTCCGTGGTTTTCCAATAAATAGTCGAGAATTTCAAAACAGAGAAACATAATTTCCTTCCAGAGAGAGAGAGAGAGATATGCGAAGAAGTTATACTTTGTTATACTTAGTTATACCAATCCGATTAAAAAGCAAAAGCAACACTCCAATTTCAAAATACCAAAAGCAACATAACAAGTTCAAAATACGAAAAGCAACATAGCAAGTTCAACATATCAAAAGTAGCATAGCAAGTTCAACATATCAAAAGTACCATAGCAAGTTCAACATACCAAAACTCTAGTTTGGTTCACTTGGGTTTGGTTCACTTGGGTTTGGTTCACTTGTACGCATTCCAAACAGAAGCCAACTAAACCCAAAATTTGTCCTCGGTCGCCTTACATTTTGTGTCCTTTTACGCCGTTCTCCAACTGATGGATTCCTATTAACCTTTTTCCTTCCCTTCCTCGTTAGCTTTTTTGGAGGTATGATCTGGAGCTCTTTGATGTGATCTGGTACATTCCATTCAGACTTGTCCGGCACAGAATAAATGGTCCGGTAATAAGCCATTGCCCAAAGTTCTGTCCAGTAATACTGTGAGCTCAACTGATGATACTCTATGTTCACCTCACGTCGACGACCATGAGCAGCAGGAACCTCAAGGAAATATAAGTAAGCAGCAAGTCCGTGAAGACAAGGATACTTTTCATAATCATATACCTTGCAGCTACATGTCTTCGCCATCAAGTTCACCAAATAAACCTTCCCATCGTCAGTGTCGGTTACCTCGTACTCAAGATCATAACTATTCAGCTCACGCACTGGCGTTTTCTCAGCTTTACCCCATAAGTTGTGCAAATGAATCTCAACCAGAGGAACCAGTTTAGTATCAATCGATCCAGACACGGCGTCCTTCTGATGTTCATTAAACCATTCAGAAATCTTTTTGATTATTGTATCCAACATTGGTATCAAGGCATACCTCCTTGCGTCCCTAAACGCGCTATTCATCGACTCCACACTGTTGCTAGTGTCCAAGTTGTATCTACAACCTGGAAAATAGACCCTAGCCCATGTTTCTCTCTTAGTGTTCTCCTCTAAATACTTGAAGGCTGAAGGATATCTCACCTTAAAAGATGCATAATCAGCCTCGAACTCATGCACTGTGTAATACCTAGCCAACTCCATAAATCTCCATGCCACTACGGCTTTGATGGTGTTACAAGCATGACTTCACACATTCTGAGCTAGATGCCATATACAATGGCCATGGTGAGATTGTGGATACACGTTTGCTACAGCGGTGATGAGGCTCTGATTCCTATCGCTCATAAATACTATTTCAGATGAGTCCGGTATAACAGTTTTGAGCATCTCAAAAAACCAAGTCCAACTAGCATTATTCTCACCGTCGAGTACCCCAAACGCGAGGGGATAATGGTGACGATTAGGATCTTGAGCTTTAGCAAATACTAGTACACCACCATATCCGTTCTTCAAAAACGTAGCATCCACAAGAATCACTTTCCTCATGACCTTAAACCCTTCAATGCAAGCTCCTAAAGCTATGAAAAGGTACTTGAACTTTCCTGCTTCATCCAACTTCACACTTGTTGTTGTTCCGGAATTAACCTCCTCTAACATGTGCAAGTAGCTATACAACATCTTGTAGCTATCTTCTGAATTACCACGCAACTCACGCATAGCTAGATTTTTCCCTCTCAAGGCTGTGGAGTAAGATACTGATACACCCAGATTTAACTTTATTAAATCCATGATATCTCTCGGAAGAGGAGTCCTCAGTTTTCCAGGATATTCCTCATTCAAAAAAGTTGCAACTAATTCTGCAGAGCCTTTCCTCTTGATGTTGCAGCTATTACTCTGACTAGTCCGAGAGCATGTATGCACACCCACGTAACTCCTAATAGAAAAAATATCCGTATCTGCAATCCTCGCACCTCGCAATCCCCATTTACAGCTTGCATCACAACATTTTAACACCAACCGTTTACGATCAGATTTTCTAATAACATAACGAAAGCTTTCACCAAATGCAGCTCTATCCACCAACTCTTGAAGTGATCTCTTGTTTGGAAATTCCTGCAGCTTGAACAAACCCAAACCGTCTCCCCATTCCTCTATAACTTGACTACATTTTAGTAAAGGTGGCTGCTCAATATACGTAACTCTCACATTGGTTTCTATATTAGCACTGCTATCCATCTCAGCTGCAGTCTCCGTCTCAGTTGCAGTCTCCGTCTCTGCTGCAGTCTCTGTCTCAGCTGCAGTGTTGTCTGTATCCATAAAATCATCATGTGTTGTATCGTCACCATTCTCTGCCTGTAGATTTGCTTGCCCCTTTTCAACGTACATAATTATGGCGTTAGGTCCGACTTCATCATCATTTCCCTGCAACACTTCGTGATTCATACCAAACGAACTTCCGCCCACTCTCGACAGCTTATCTAACTGATCCGAGTTACTCATCTCCTCCACTAACAAAAGACTTATACGGTTGAAAGAAGGTAACCAAACAAATCATCATCATCACAAATTGTGCACTCTTCTGATACTTCACATCCATACACAGTCGGCTTGTACCTCAACGCCAGTTTTACATTCCTTTCATCCAACCTCAGCTTTTTATACAACCTTTCTTCTACCATTGCCAAAGTTATAACCTCCACTGTCTTGATGGTTATACAATTGATGCGATCTCTGAATTTGAAATGTAAGCACATATGTTTCGACATAGCATCCTGCAAAAACAACAAAAAAAATTATAATTAGACCAGTTGCTCTTTGTTCTACTTAGTTTTAATCAGTTATACTAGTTTTACCTAATTCTACAAATCAATTGAAATTGAGGTTTCGGGTACAATAAGCTCAATATTTGATTCATCTCAATCCCATACATTCAACCATATGCTTGCATTGTTTCACATGAGACAATTGCTCCACATACCAAATCTCAAATTAATCATATATATATATCTAATTACAAACCCTACAAACACTTTTTATCCAATGCTCAATGCAAATCGAGGGAGAGAAGAGAACCTGCATTCTGGCCTACTACTCTAGTCGGAAGGAAGCCTTGCCGGTGGAAATGTTTTCGTCCGGCTGCGTCGGCCAAGAGGATCGGATTTCGGGAGGAGCTTTGATAATCAATCGGGGACGACGACGACTCCGACGACGAGCTGGGAGGGAGAGGATCTATTTCTTTTTTTTTCATTTAATTTATTATTTGATTTCAATCCAATCAATTGCCTCAAACCAAACCGAAACCGAGAGCTATCCGACCAAACCCGACTCGGTTTCAAACCAAACCCACCCCAAACAAATAAACCAATTTCGATTTTCCAATTTTTTTTTTTTTATTTCGCCCACTAAGGGCGTTTTTGTCTTTTCACTCTTCATTAACTCTAGAGGGGCATAGGCGATTGACAGAGCCCATAAGAGATTTTGCCTTTCACATTTAAGGGCAATTGAGCAATTGCCTCGGCGGCTGGATAGGTTTAGTTAGTAATTAGGTTTAATCTTGGTTTAGATTTTTGGTTTATTTGGTTTAGTAAGTTTTGGTTTAAGACTTTTAATTTGTAAATCATATTTTTTTTTTGTAAACCTTTTTAATTATAAATCATTTTATTAAATAAAAAAATAAATATATAAACGAGTTTAAATTTTAATTATGTTTCTAATTTTTAATTATTTTTTTATTTTTATTTTTTTGATTTTTTTATAATAAAAATAATAACGAAAATTATACACTATTAAAGAATATTTAATTACAGATAGAAAATTGCTATCGTAGCGGAAGAAAAGATAGCAGCGTAAAAAACCGCTATCTATAGTGTTTGACCTATTATCACGGGTATCATCGCTTCATAAACCGCTATCGTATCGTTAGATAGCATTTTTCGTCCGCTAATAAAAGCCATTTTTCTTGTAGTGACAGGAACAAAAAATCAGAAACAAAAACCAGATTAAACAAACTGAGAATCCAAGTGCAAAAACAAAGGCATGATAGTTTCACCAATCTAAACCACCTTGTCAGGGAGACCAATCCATGCAAAGAGAAGCTTGAGTCCAACCTTCTTAACAATCTCCACCACAGCTAAGTACCCTGACCATTCATATTTCCTTGCAGATCCTTTATCAACACATCGCTAAAAGATTGGTGACTCAATCCCCTTTACACCAAGTAGCTTCAGAGCTTTGAGCGCAGACGTAATAGCTTCGTGTGGTTCACGTTGTTGCAATCTGAAACGTAGATCAACAAAAGGTTGCATCTGAAATCATCCTTAGCAAACCAAAAACAGGCTTATTCACCCTAGTTTCATGATTCCCAAATTATAAATCGGAAACAGCCAGTTGCCCACCAAACAAATAGCAAGTAAACCTTTATTACTCGGATTAAAGAGTAAAGAAAATACCATGGAACTGAGAAACACGGCTTGGAAATTATTGCTTGACAATCACAATTGATGACATTCAAGAAGTCAAGTTCTTAGCTTTGTTCTGTAATTGCTACTGCTACCTTTGTTCTCCAACTCCAATCTGTAAATTAAGAGTAACAGAAGTGTAATGGTAGCTGCATAAACGTTTCTGCTCTTCCATTTTTGAATGATGTCGGGGCTTGTGAAAAGTTGGAAAGGAGGTTAGAAAAACTTATGAACCAATACGTTTGTGTAGGTGAACATTAAACCAAATCTCAACCTTTATCGAAACAGAACCCATCATCAAGATCAACAAAATTTTGGTTTTTAGAGATAATCAGCAAATTACCTTTAAAAAATATCCAAGCACTTGTTGCAGCTCCTCATTAGAAACAATGTTTAGTATAGCTTCGAACCATATCGAGAAAAACGTTTGAAATAAGTAATTCTGATCAATTTAAGAAAACATAAAATGCTTTAGAATAATTAAAGACCAAACCAATCAGTGATTAAACTTGTTGTCTTCGGCGTTGAATCTCTTTAGTTGTTGATTAATTCCTGAAACACAATCAGTTTGTCAACCTTATATTCGAGATCTCCACGGTTGGAATGTTTTTTCCTGATTCTCTGTCCAATCTCCCCATTAAACTATTGTCTTTAAGCCACTATTTTTGATATGATATTAGTGTTGAAATATATAAAAAGCAGTAGAAAATACATACCTAAGTCCGACATAGCACTGGGACGGTGACGACTTATAGGCATCATGGCCATATATAGGTGAAGAAACAAAGGAAGGTTGAACGACTCCATCCTTCATGAAGAATGGAATAAGGAACAGAATTGAATGACTATGAGTGGGTCGTGATAACTTCAAAGAAACGGCTACATACAGAGATTGGAAACGATGATAATGAATTGGAAGAGTCGAAGTTTACGAAGAACATTGCGTTATGATAGGTGAGTTGAAAATGAGTCACTTGACCGAAAATTACGAATTATTTGGCCCATATGAGTTGACCCGTTTTCATGCTCTGTCCAGTTAAAAGATATGACGTGGCAAAATAATTATTTATGATTGACTGATTATTTTAAACGACGTGGCATAGCTTAGATAGCTTCATATCGCCCTTTTAGTATTGTAAGATGTCATTATCATTTTGTAGAAGTCATGTTATCATTTTTTTTATATTGAGATTGAATGTTACATTGACACATGCAAATCAATTCACAAATATTGACTAAGATATCACTTCACAAATATTGACTAGAAACTATGTGATTTCTATGGGATAAGAGATTGAATGTAATATTGACACATATGCAAATCATTTCATAAATAATGACTATGAGATCACTTCACAAATATTGACTAGATGATTTCTATGGGATAGGAAATTACAAGTATCGACTAGATGATTTCTATGGGATAGGAGATTGAATGTGATATTGACATATATGCAAACCATTTCATAAATATTGACTAGTAGATCACTTCACAAATATTGACTAGGTGATTTCTATGGGATAGGAGAGTCCTCCCCTCCTTTTTGCCATCAAACTGCAAAGCTTCTCGGAGACTCAAAAATCTAGCCGTCAAATCTCTCTTGTTTCTCTTCTTTTCTTTATCTCTCTCTCCTCGTGCCAAGTTGTCACCTTGCGAGGCTGCTGATTGTCACTCTCCAAACCACCACGAGTTGCCGCTGGTTGCTTCCTCCTCCACAGTCTTTCATTGTTGTTCATCAAATCTGAAAAGTAAGCATTCAATTTTGTTTCCCTCATTCATCCTTTCTATGCTTTGTCATTGGGTATGATAAATCTGATCTTTAATACCTTTTCTCATCTTCTGTTGATCTTAAGAATACAGATCTGTGGTGGTGTTGCATTCTTCTTATTCTAGATCTGCAGTGACGTTGAGTAAGATCAAGGTGAGGACACGGCTGTGAACTCTTTTCATGTTTTGTATATTGCACTAGTCCCTTGTAAATATTTTGTACGTCTGATTGTATTGATGTGATGAACTGTTAGATCTAGTTGTTGACTTATGTTGATGTGAAATAAAACACCTAATTGATTTTTGGTTGAGAATAATTAACATGATTATATGTGTAGTAAGTATGAAAGTTATGTGATAAAAATGAATATGATGATGAGATGGATGGCCATAGTAAGGCGAGATAAGGTTAGCCGGATAAGATCGAGTCATGTCGAGTCTGGACATAAGTGAATATAGTGAACGTAGACAGACAAGCATGATAAGTCTATGAGATGTATGCGAGATATTCACGTAGGAGCTACAGACTTTGATTTTGGCTAGATTTTTCTGGTAATCAATGCTAGAGATATTAGAAAAAATTGTATATCTTATTGGACCTATAATTTTTTTTTAAGGGAAAAGCCCATTAAAACTATAACTCATTAGGTTATTTAGGATTCTCCTCCTTTTATAATAAATACGAGAGTTTTCTATTCATTTTTCCCATAAAAAAAAATCTAGCAAATCTATGCAAAGATTTTGTGAGACCAAGAAAAAAACAAATAATCCCTTGTAAGCTTTGTTTCTGACTAGATTTTTCAGGTCAATGTTAGAGATAATAGGGGAAATACTGATGAGTGATGAGCCTTAAGTTGTTTGATAATCAAGTAACACCTCCGACTCAAAAAGGCTGGAATTTTAAGATCCTCAGATTTATTTTCCTTCAAAATTTTCCTACGGTATTTTGTTAAATTATAATGGTGATTAGAAAAAAAGACAACGTTAATTTGTGTCTGACAACATCTGAGATCTAAGCGTTCTAGTATTACATTCAGACGTTTAATTTGTTTTGCATGTTCCGTTACCAGTTCTGTATTTCTCTACTGATTATTCGATCCATCAGTTTTATTTGACTTTCTCTGTAACTATTATCAACAAAATAAAAAAGTTTGCTCGGACGATGGAAAGCGGTTTCTCCTTGACGCGGAGAGAAGAAGAAGAAGAAGATTACAAAAATGAGAAACCAGCAGGGATGATGAAGAAAGTGATCTACATGGCTGCTCCAATGGTGGCAGTTTATATTTCTCAGTTTCTCCTTCAAGTTATCTCCATGGTTATGGCCGGTCACTTGGACGAGCTTTCTCTCTCCAGCGTCTCTATTGCCACTTCTCTTACCAACGTCACTGGCTTCAGCCTCCTTGTAGGATCTCTCTCTCTCTGTGTTCTGTCTCTCTCTCCCTCTCTCATCTAACTTGACTTCGATCATTAGGTTGGGTTTGCAGGTGCGTTAGAGACATTGTGCGGTCAAGCTTTTGGAGCAGAGCAATACAGAAAGATTGGTTCATACACTTACAGCTCAATGATATGTCTTGTCTTGCTTTGTTTCCCAATCTCCCTTCTTTGGTTCTACATGGACAAACTCTTGGAGCTTTTCCACCAAGATCCTCTCATTTCTGAGTTAGCTTGTAGATACTCCGTCTGGCTCATACCGGCTTTATTTGGATGCGCTCTTCTTCAGCCTATGATTCGCTATTTCCAGTCACAAGGATTGGTTCTTCCTCTCCTCTTGAGCTCTTTTGGATCTCTCTGTTTTCACATTCCCTTTTGTTGGCTTCTATTCTATAAACTGAGACTTGGAATCGTCGGCGCCGCTTTGTCCAACGGTTTTTCGCTTTGGTTAAACGTAGCTTTGCTCTGGTTTTTTATGAGAGACTCTACTCTGTATCACGAAACTAGGAATCTTCAGGCGCAAGAACTCTTCTCAAGCATGAAGCAGTTCATCTCTCTTGCGATTCCCACTGCAATGATGACTTGGTAACTATGTTTTCTCTGTTTCTTGATTTTTTGATCGTCAAAGGATGCTTAAAATCTTTTAATCTCTTTTGATGTGCAAGTAAAGCTTGGAGTGGTGGTCATTTGAGCTTCTGTTACTATTGTCTGGACTCTTACCCAACTCAAAACTTGAAACATCGGTGATGTCCATATGGTATGTGCATATATCCCTTTGTATACTATTATACAGATGACCAATGCTCATTAACTCAACTAGATAGGAAGATGACTATTGTTTCAAAGGTCCAAGTTTGAGGGACCGCTGAAATGAAATAAATTAATATTACATGATGTGGTTCTGAACTAAGGGATTACAGGCTTTGATCTTAAAAAAAAATATATATATATATATACAGATGACTTGTGTTCAAAAAAAAAAAAAATTATATATATATATATATTGATGACTATTCTTTTAATATTTAACTAATATGTGCAACTTTCGTACTTTATTTATCTCTTCCTTGAGCAGCCTCACGACTTCACTTCTGCATTTTGTTTTCGTGGATGCAATAGGTGCAGCCGCAAGGTATAGTAACAGTACCAATTGTTCATAAGAATATAATTCTTTTTTTTTTTGAAACTTTTAATAATATAATTCTATGTAAAGTGTTTCTTAACCATTGTTTTGCTTATATAGCACACATGTCTCAAACGAGCTAGGAGCTGGAAACCCAAAGGTAGCTCGAGCAGCGGCTAATGCCGCACTTTACCTTGGCGCTTTTGATGCTTCCTTTGTAAGCATCACTCTTTACACCTATCGAAAAACTTGGGCGTATATCTTTAGCAATGAGGAAGAAGTCGCTCACTATGCAACAGAAATCACACCGATTCTCTGCCTATCAATTTTTGTCTGCAGCTTTACCTCCGTGCTCTCAGGTAAGCAAGTCATATAAAATGTAAAATTTGAGAGATGATAGCTTTTGTGATTGTATTTGTTACTTGAAAGCCAAGAAACTAAATGTATATGTTCTTCGCGAACACTGCAATTCATCATTATCCTTAGGGATTGCTAGAGGAGTAGGGTGGCAACGTATAGCAGGATATGCAAGCATAGGATCATATTATCTAGTTGGTATACCGGTTGGTTCAGTCTTATGTTTTGTTGCGAAATTGAGAGGGAGAGGACTTTGGATTGGTATTTTGATAGGCTGCTTTTTCCAAACGATGGTTCTTGCACTTGTCACTTTTTTCACCAATTGGGAGCAAGAGGTTTGTATACCTTTCCTTCTCTAGTTTACTTATCTTCATCATTTTTCTTATAATTAAAGTTTTGAATTTTTATCTTCATTGGGCTCCAGGCAACGAAGGTGAGAGATAGAGTATTGGAGATGACACCAATAGGGAACCAAGAAACAGAAATCATAAAAGAGGATGCGCAAGTTTTACTAAGTGACATTTCAGAAAATGTGTAACCAACCCCATTTGCATTTGTTTCTGATACACACAAGCGTCTGTGTTTCTAATTCACATAAGCATGTGTTTATTAATCAAACAGGAATATGTTTTTTGAACTGACTAGACAAGTGATTAAATGATAAACTGGAATCTGGGACAATAAACATTAAGGAGTACTATTAGACAACAAATACAAAGCTATTAGGAACCATAACCAAGTGTTTGTTGGGTGCTAAAGAACCATATGAGCCCATGTACATAACTGTTTGGAAGGCCTAATAATAATCCAATTCTCCTAAGAAATAAATCTGTTGAAAAAACAATAGGACACAGATATCTTAACGAACTCGTTCAGTACTCAAAACACAACTTGTTTTATTAAGAATCTCTTAGACAATCACACTTGACTTGTCTAATTCGAATTACACAACGTCCAACTGGACTTGATACGAACCAATTCCTAATCTACCCAAGGACAGGTCGAGCTATTCTCCCCCTGTCTCTTAGAACCCAATGCGCAATGCTGAACACACTCAGGCATTTGTTTTTTCAAATCTAAAACCCTTAACTAGTCCATCTACCTTTCACTTGCTTTTATACTCGAGATGCACTCTCATCTTCCTCATATCTCGCAGCCGGTAGATCCTCCTAAGCTTATCTCTAAAGCTATGATCTAGCTGTTACTAAATCTTTGCGAAGCTTATCTCCAAGCCTTTCTCTAATCCACGTCATACGTTCGTAGCTTGTCTTGAACCGGTATCTCACACTTGAACCGCTTGTGCAACACACCTTCATCCGGTACGTCACATACCGAACCAGCTGAGTGACACTCAACTACCTCACACGGGATCAGCTCCAATCTCTGAGCTAACATTCTCCCCCTTTTTAACTCAATGAGACTCCTCTGCAACCTGCACAATCACACTCAAACAGAATCACAGTCATAGGAAGGAACGGCATTGGTTAGCAAGGCTCATGATCAACTCAAACGATTGACTCAAAAGATTATCAGATTCCATGTCAAGAGAAAAATATAATACAGCCGACAGAGAGTTCAGAGTTCATCACACATAAGGAACTAGTACATAACACATTTCTGTTACAAAGTACAGAAAGTACTGAAAGACAAGAACTAGCAGTCGTTGTCTTGATCGCTCGAGGTGCTTCCACTGACAGCTCCATAGTCTCCCCCTGCAGAGAGTCACAGTGAGATAAAAACAAAGGAGTTAGTACACTAGTGTGATTTAATCAACCTCCCCCAATGAACCTTACTCTTAAGTCGAAGTTGTATGGCTTTGAGTTCTGCAATGGCATGGGAAATATCCTCTTCCAGTTGGGAGCGCGAGAGACAACACCATCACCTTTTCCAGCCTTTTTGTCCTTGACCACAGCTTTTGGACATGCCACAAGTTCTTCGTCATTAGCATCTGGTGGAATTGAGCGTTGAGAGAGTAAGACTTGCTCGATCAGAGTGGGGAAGAGGATCCGACGGGATTGTTCAGTCTTGATGTTTTCAGCCATAGACGTGATCTGATTGTAGACCAGGTTCCCGAAGTCAAAGCGGGTGTGATGATGGAGCATGTAGACGAACCGCAGGCGCTCGGGGTTCATTGCTGTATAGCTGGTGGTGGGGATCCAGTTGGTGCACACAAGCTTGTAGAGAACTTGATTCTGGCGGGTGAGGAACTTGGAGCTCATGTCTTCCCAACGCAGGACTCTTCCCTCAGAGAGAAAGTCGCAGACTTTATCAATGTTCTCATCCATCCAATCTGGCTCCTTGTCAACTCCAGTAGTAGAGAAGATGGAGTTTATCAGTCGAGGAGAGAACTCGACTAGAGACCCTCTGACATAAACCGCAACACCATCATCTCGTTTATCAGCATCCACCAGATTGGCAATGAACTCTCGGACAAGACACGGCTGGAATGGGTCGACATCAATTAGAGTGTAGATGAGACCGGAGCGCAGCACCATGTCCTTGACATCCCGGAGATCCTCATCAGAGAGAGGTAAAGTCAGTTGTTCATGGAACTTACGGGTTTGCAGGGAGCGATATCTCTCAGCAGCAGCTTGGGAGGCAAAGAGACGGTTGTAGGGTCGCTTGGATGGCTTGAGGAGCTCTGGATTCTCTCTGACTCTAGCTTGAAAGGCATTTCGAATGGATGCATGTCTGATTTCCTTTGAAATCAGTTCAGGGGAGTCAGGTTCTTCATCTGCATGCACGGGATTCTGAGTCTCGACATGCTCTGGAGTGACATCGGAGTCATCTGCTTCAGGTTCCGAGGAGGGATCGTCTTCCGGTTCGGCTGATTCAGGAGGCGGAGTGCAGCGAATGCGGCGAGGGCGCTTCCGAGCATACTTACGAACGCCAGATGGTGGAGGGGCTGACTGAGTTTTGGAGAGATCCGGCGACGAGTTGACCGGGGGATCACCGGAGGTCTGAAGGCGAGCACTTCTCCTTACTGACTGCATGATCGAGAGAGAGAGTGATGTGTTTGGTCGGCAAGAAGGAGAGAGTGTGACACACCGATGAAACCTACCACTTTTAGCACAACATGATGGTGGGCCAGTAGCTCATTTCAGAAGGCCCAACTAGCTGCAGGAAGACCCACGACATATATGTATAGCGAGCTGAGGTTCAATACTTGGGTAGATGAACGCATATTTACACCTAGACAGATTCTACCTTGTGCAGCCGAAGGTGTATGACCACACTTGAAGGTAACTGGAGAGAATTGACATGGATATCGCAAGTAGACAGAGGCATGAAAAAAAGCGGTACATTGTCTCAGCTCCAATGTGTAGCTGTTTCTCAGCCGAGTAGCTGTCACACACCGGATTACTAGGTTGAGACCCCAAAGTCAATTCAAAACACTCCCTTAGTTGCAAGACACTTCACATTTAGATGCTGCATTGAGTCCACTTCTTCTCCATCAGTGGCACTTCTTTTAGGCAGGTATCCGTGAACATGTTAACTTCAGATTTACTTGTCGGAGATTTGAGATTTCAACAATGTCAGTGACACATCTAGACACCTAGCATCACCAGGTTCAAAGTGTGGTAGCACACTGACCCACGACGAGTGTAAGAACATGTTTGACTTTGCCTCATCGGAGCAGTGATCGTCACCAGTACAAGAGTATTGCAGCACCCTGTCCCACGACGAGTACTCGTCACGCAAGGCCTTATGATGAGTGACATACTTATACTCGTATGTAACGAATAGATGAAGTCCAACTTATGTTTCTTTCCCATCCAGACAGTGATCGATACTCAGACTCAAAATGTGTTAGCATCCAGTTCCAAGACGAGTGTCTTTCATATTGGGATTCTCGCAACTAAGATGAGGCTTGAGCTGACTCTGAATTCTTGACTAGTAACTTGCTGAGACAGAGTTTTCGAAGATTGATGGAGTGAAATTGAGACTCTGTCCACCTCGCGAGTGTCTATTCCTCCAGATATGGTCGATTCAGGCTGAGATGTCAACAATCCCCAGAGCCTTTCGGAGGCCTAGGAATGCATTGAAATCTAGAGGCTTAGTGAAGATATCGGCTAGCTGATTTTCAGATGAAACGTGTTCTACGACCACAAGTTTTAACTTCACAAGTTCTCTAACAAAGTGGTGTCGCAGGTCAACATGCTTGCTGCGTGAGTGTTGTATGGGATTCTTGGTCAGGTTGATCGCACTCATGTTGTCACAGTGAACCAACATGGAGTCAGTGATGTATCCATAGTCAATCAGCATTTGTCGCATCCAGAGTAACTGTGTGCAGCAGCTTCCCAGAGCTATGTACTCAGCTTCTGCAGTTGACAACGAGACACGGTTTTGTTTCTTACTATGCCAGGAGATCAAGTTATTTCCGAGAAAGAAACAACCTCCAGACGTGCTTCTACGGTCGTCCACGCACCCAGCCCAGTCTGCGTCGCAGTATCCAGCAAGGTTAACATTAGTCTCAAAGGAGTAATGGAGTCCGAAGTCCAGAGTTCCTTTGACATACTTGATTATGCGTTTAATCGCATTCATGTGTGACTCCCTTGGTGAAGCCTGATATCGTGCACAGATGCCGACACTCAAGCAGAGATCAGGCCGGCTTGCAGTGAGAAAGAGGAGGCTTCCAATCATGGCTCTGTAGAGTTTTTCATCCACTTCCTTCCCTTCTTCGTCTCAAGATAGTTTGGTGGTGGTGCTCATAGGTGTTCTTGCAGTTTTGCTGGTTTGTAGACCAAATCGTTTTAGTAGGTTCTTTGCAAAAGTACTCTGAGTGATGAATATCCCATCATCCATCTGTTTGATCTGAAGACCTAGGAAGTAGTTGAGCTCTCCTACCATACTCATCTCAAATTCCTTAGTCATCGTTTTCACGAATTCATTGACTAAGTGCTTGGAGGTGCTACCAAATATGATGTCGTCGACATACACTTGGATCACCAGGATGTGTGAGTCAATGTCCTGGATGAATAGAGTCTTGTCAACTCCTCCTCTTTTGAACCCTGCAGTGATCAGAAAGTGAGTCAGGCATTCATACCATGCTCCTGGGGCTTGCTTAAGTCCGTACAGCGCCTTTTTCAGCTTGTAGACATGGTCAGGGAAGTGGGGGTCCTCAAATCCTTTGGGTTGGGTGACGTAGACTTCTTCCTGAAGCAATCCATTCAGAAAGGCGCTCTTAACGTCCATTTGATAGAGTTTGATTTTGAGTTTGCAGGCAATCCCAAACAGAAGTCGGATTGACTCTAGGCGAGCCACAGGTGCAAAAGTCTCATCAAAATCTTCTCCCTCTATCTGAGTGTATCCCTGTGCTACAAGGCGTGATTTGTTTCTGGTCACATTGCCGTGTTCATCGATCTTATTCTTGTGAAGCCACTTGGTACCAATCACGTTTAGACCGTCTGGCCTTGGTACCAAAGCCCATACTTGTAGATGCTCGAACTGATCCATCTCTTCATGCATTGATGCGGTCCAGTACTCATCCTCGAGAGCTTCTTGGATGTTCTTTGGGATTATCTGTGAGATGTAGCAGTCATCTTTGGCCATTTCAACTAGAAAGCAAGCCAATTTCACCATTTCCTTAAAGTTAATCTGCTTCTTGCGGGTAACTCTTTCATCAAAGACTCCTCCAATGATGTCATCTGCAGAGTGATTCTTATGCACGCTTGTTGTTGTTGGCAGTATCTGCTCTTCAACATCTGAGACTTCATCATCGTCTTGAATGAGAGGAGTCTCGGTTTCAATGGTGTGTTCTGCTTTATCGGGTTCATGTGTAACACTAACATTCGGTAGTGTGACACTCCTCTGGTAGTATCCTACCTGATCATCAAATACGACATTCACCTTATCATCGATTTGTTTTGTTCTGGAATTGTAGACTCAAAACGCAGAGCTGTTTGTGGAGTAGCCAAGGAACATTCCTATGTCACTCTTCGCATCAAACTTCCCCAAGTTGTCCTTATCATTTAGAATGTAACACAGACACCCAAAGACGTGACAGTAGCTCAGGTTCGGGGTTTTTCCAGTGTAGACTTCATAGGGAGTGGTCTTTGTCTTTGGTTTAATGTAAACCCTGTTGATAATGTAGCATGCTGTGTTCACTGCTTCAGCCCAAAATTCAGATGGTACCTTATTGCCAGCAAGCATTGCTCTAGCCATTTCCTGCAAAGTTCTGTTCTTGCGTTCTACGATTCCATTTTGTTGGGGAGTACGAGGTGCAGCGTACTGGTGTTGAATGCCTTGCTCTTGACAGAACTTATCAAAGAGGTTGTTCTGAAATTCACCACCGTGGTCACTTCTGATCTGGCAGATGCCTCCTTTCTTTTGCTTAAGCTGTAAAGCAAGTATTCGAAAGCTGTTTATTGCGTCTGACTTGTTCTTCAGAAATCTGACCCATGTGAATCGAGAGTAGTCATCCACAAGAACAAATATGAATTGTTTCCCTGCTACGCTGTTAGGTGTGATTGGTCCCATGAGATCCATATGAACTAGTTTGAGAATTCGATTTGAGTTGGTTTGAGAGACTTGTTTGTGATGCACCTTGACTTGTTTACCTTGGCAGCAGGCTCCACATACACTGTCCATATGATCTTCAAGAGGTGGGACACCTCTGATTGCTTTGGCCCGTACAAGACGTGATAGCCCATGAGCGTTCATGTGTCCCAGTTTTTTGTGCCAAAGCTCGAGCTGGGATCCCTTAGCTGTTAAGCACTGATTTGTTGGTTTCCACAGATAGCAGTGGTTTGCTGATCGATATCCGCAGAGGATAATATTGTTCTTGTCATCGACTGCTTGACATTCTCGTTTGTCAAAGATAACTCGTAATCCATCATCACAGAGTTGGCTTACACTAATGAGATTAGCCTTCAAACCTTCGACCAGGTAAACGTCAATCAGGTTAGGCAGATCTGGTCTCTCGGTAGTACCTACACCGCTGATCTTACCTTGTCCACCATCTCCAAATGTAACCTTACCACCTGTAATTTCTTCAACTTTTGTTAAGTAATCTGCATTTCCAGTCATGTGTCTAGAACAACCACTGTCGAAGTACCAGGGAATCTCATTCTGACATGAGCTGTTAGATGTGGTGTAAGCAACGTGTCCTCGAAGCTGCGGGGATTGGTTGGTGTGTGAGTCATCACTGTCAGTGTGTAGCTCACCTTTGTTGTTTTTCACATCGCAGATCTGACCAAATGCTAGATTGCACATGATTTCCTTTCCAGGTCTCTATGCGGTGACTGATGATACGGTTGATTCCTGCGTCTCCCTTGACTTGATTAATACTCGGTTGTTAAAGTTCGGATATAGATCTGTCTTTACAATCCAAACACTTCCAAATCTTCTTGGTTCCAAGTAGCATCAGTTTCTCATCCATGCTTCTTGGTACCGTTTTCTTCTGACGTAACAGTTTGACACCCTGTGGCCCGGTTTGCAGCAGAAAAGGCATCCGTTTCTTTTCTTCTCTGGAAGTTTACGACTGTGAGGTAGAGAGATGGGTTTGGGGAGTTTACCTTTCTCAGATTCAGTCGTCTTGGTTGCAACAGTGCTCTTGACAAATTTAGTTCCATAGTTGTCATCTGCTGACTTTGATGCGGTTCCTTGAAACCCAAGTCCCCAGTTAATTGATGGGAATTGTCCCAAGGACAAGATATGATCGAGAGTGTCTGATCCGGTGTTAAGCATTCTTAGCTTTTTGTAGTTCTCAGTCAGTTCTCGTTGCAACAGACGACTTTTATCGAGCTCTTCACTTAGTAGTAGCTTGGTCTCATCGAAGCTTGCCTCAAGGGTTTTCAGAGAGTGTGCTTGTTCTGAGATGGTTTTCCTGAGGGCATTATGATCTTCTTTATCAGCCTCTGTAGAGATTTCTTTCTCCAAGTCACAGTTGTTCTCAGTCTGTTCCAACTCTAGAATGTTCACTTGAGCCTTTAGCATTGCCCTGTCTTTGATCAGTTGAAGGTTCTCAAGGCTTAGTTCAGTGAACTTGTCGAACAGGCACTGATATTCTGCTTTCAAGACAGTGTCCTCCTTTTCAGCTTCTGTTTCTGAATCTGATTCAGAGCTTGACAGAGATTTATGTGACTCGTGGTCTAAACCAATGCGTGCCACAAAGTTTAGCTCATTTCCTTGATGAATATTATCAACCTCTGTTTCAAAGACAGTGTTACATATCAGTGGTTCATGCGGCTCATCAGCTAGGTTGACGTGAGCAGAGAAGTTCAGCACGAGTTCCTCACTCTCACTGTCTTCATCAGATTATGTGTCGCTGAAGCATATCAGAGACTTATCCTTCTTGAGGTTGTTTGGACATTCACTTATAGTGTGTCCGTAGCCTTTGCACTCTATGCACTTTAACTCTTTCCTCTTAGTGAGAGGGCATTCGTTTCTGTAATGACCAAACCCTTCACATTCATGGCACTGTAAGTCCTTTCGTCGATTTCCCTGACTTGTGTCACTCCTACTGTTCTGAGAAGAGCGATCACGGTCTCTGCCTTGAAGTCTCTGAGTGGATTGATTGTGGTTCTTTTCAACACGTTTCAGCATTTTGTTGAAATTCTTGGCCATGAGAACCATGTTTTCTTCTATCTTCTTTACTTTCTCTGCTTCCTTGGTTTCTGCAGAGAAGGCGACTCCTTTCTGGTCTTTGGATGATTCATCCACACGTTCTAAGTCATGCACTTTCAGTATACCAGCTAGCTGATCGAACTTCATCTCATCAGTGTTGACTGCTATCTTTAGAACAGCTTTGTAGGCTTCAAATCGGGGTGGGAGACATCTGAGAAGTTTCTTGACCAGTTTTTTCTCATTATATTTTTTACCGAGGACCGAGGCTTTATTCGCAATTGCACTAAGTTTAGAAACGAAGCTTCCGATTGTCTCATCTTCTTCCATTCGGAGGTTCTCAAACTTAGCAGCTAAGTGATCAATCCTAGTACGCTTTACGCTCGTGTTTCCTTCAAAGTGGTTGATGAGTGTATCCCAAGATTTCTTTGCTGATTCGCAACCTTGTATGATCTTAAATTGATCAAGATCTACAGCGGAAAAGATTGTAGTGAGAGCTTTTGAGTTGAACTTGGAGGCTGCTTTATCAGCATCAGACCATTTGTCTTTTGGTTTTGGACCTTCAGATTTGTCCTCCATGATCATTGTGGGAGCTTTCCATCCTTTCTCTACTGCCGTCCAAGCGTCTTCATCAATTCCCCTTATGACATGATGCATTCTGGCCTTCCAGTGACCGAAGTTTCCTTCGTCAAGCATGATCGTTTTCTGGAGGCCCATGAGTTCTTTCATGGTGTCCATAGATGTCATGAGATCTCAACCTATGAGTAGACTCTGGGAGTCCACGGAGGTGACCCGCTCTGATACCAAATGAAAAAATAATAGGACACATATATCTTAACGAACTCGTTCAGTACTCAAAACACAACTTGTTTTATTAAGAATCTCTTAGACAATCACACTTGACTTGTCTAATTCGAATTACACAACGTCCAACTGGACTTGATACGAACCAATTCCTAATCTACCCAAGGACAGGTCGAGCTACTCTCCCCCTGTCTCTTAGAACCCAATGCGCAATGTTGAACACACTCAGGCACTTGCTTTTTCAAATCTAAAACCCTTAACTAGTCCATCTACCTTTCACTTGCTTTTATACTCGAGATGCACTCTCATCTTCCTCATATCTCGCAGCCGGTAGATCCTCCTAAGCTTATCTCTAAAGCTATGATCTAGCTGTTACTAAATCTTTGCGAAGCTTATCTCCAAGCCTTTCTCTAATCCACGTCATACGTTCGTAGCTTGTCTTGAACCGGTATCTCACACTTGAACCGCTTGTGCAACACACCTTCATCCGGTACGTCACATACCGAACCAGCTGAGTGACACTCAACTACCTCACACGGAATCAGCTCCAATCTGTGATCTAACATCTGTCTCTGGAAAGACCATCTACTCTCCGGATAATCTTGCCATTTCCTGTCCCAACTGATAAAGAAGAAATGAAAATTTGCAGGTTGAGCTGTCTGTGTTATCGAGGATGAGGCAAAGCCCAGACCCCATTATGAAGACAATCACTGACAAGAGAATCAATTGGAATGCCTAGGTCTGAAGGTCCAAGATAGTTTATAAGATTCATACCAAAAAAAAAAGATAGCTTATATAAGTTAAAGTTTTGTATTTTTTTTTTTGAAACGCAAGTTAAAGTTTTATATATTTATCAATTTATAAATGAAAATGCTTTAAGAATTCTGTTTTCCCCGTTGCAAACATTGCGTTCCTACATATTGATTATTGAATTATTCAGAGTTTTTACATGCATTTTCTTCTTCTTTTTTTCACAAGCTTGTACAAGCGTAGCTCTCTCTCTCTCTCTTAAAACTTATGTATGTGTTCTCTTGAATCAACGATCTTCAAATTTTCGTCTTTGGTACGTTCTTTTTTGAATCAATGAACATCTAACTTGTTTACGATAAGGTTGCACAAAAAATATTGAAGGCTAACCTTGATATTTTGAAAATTTAGACGTAAAAGCAAGTCAAAGCACAAAGAAACAGTTATAGAGTGATCTTTGCATCTAACTAGGTTTTGTAGGTCGTCAAGGATAGATAGTTGATATTTGATAAACCTTAAGTTGCTTGACAATCAAGAAACATCTCTGACCCAAAAAGGCTGGAAATTTAAGATCCCCATTTTCTTTTTTTCAACATTTCCTACGGTATTGTGTTAAATTAAAATGGTGATTAGAAATAAGACTTTATATTTTAATAAGTCAACATTTGTATCTACTGTCCGACAATATCTGAGATTCTACTAAGCGTACTAGTATTATATTCAGACCACTGGGGTCTTTTTTAAAATCTGTTTTGTTTGTTACATGACTAGTTCTGTATTTCTCTACTGATTATTCGATCCATCAGTTTCTATTTGACTTTCTATGTAACCATTATCAACCAAAAAAAAGTCTGCTCGGACGATGGAAAGCGGTTTCTCCTTGGTGCGTAGAGAAGAAGAAGAAGATTACAAAAATGAGAAATCAGCAGGGATGATGAAGAAAGTAAGCTATATGGCTGCTCCAATGGTGGCAGTTTCTGTTTCTCAGTTTCTCCTTCAAGTTATCTCCATGGTTATGGCCGGTCACTTGGACGAGCTCTCTCTCTCCAGTGTCGCTATTGCCACTTCTCTAACCAACGTCACTGGCTTCAGCCTCCTTGTAAGATCTCTCTCTCTCTCTCATCTAACTTGACATAGCACACGGAAACATTGGTCTTAGCCCTTAAAATTTTAGAAGGTTCTTTTATATAAATATACACCCCTAAATTATGAAACAAAATTTTGTTTATTAAGGTTTTTAAGAAATGTTTATAACCCTTAAAATCTCATATCTGGCCTTGCTTGACTTCAATTATTAGGTTGGGTTTTCAGGTGCGTTAGAGACACTGTGTGGTCAAGCTTTTGGAGCAGAGCAATATAGAAAGATTGGTTCATACACTTACAGCTCAATTATATGTCTTGTATTGATTTGTTTCCCAATCTCTCTCCTTTGGGTTTACATGGACAAACTCTTGGAGCTTTTCCACCAAGATCCTCTCATCTCTGAGTTGGCTTGTAGATACTCTATCTGGCTCATACCGGCTTTATTCGGATGCGCTCTTCTTCAACCTATGTCTCGCTATTTCCAGTCACAAGGATTGGTTCTTCCTCTCTTCTTGAGCTCTTTTGGAGCTCTCTGTTTTCACATTCCCTTTTGTTGGCTTCTTGTCTATAAACTTAGATTTGGAATTGTCGGCGCCGCTCTGTCCATCGGTGTTTCGATTTGGTTCAACGTAGCTTTGCTATGGGTTTTTATGAGAGACTCTGCTCTGTATCGCGAAACCAAGAATCTTCAGGCGCAAGAAATCTTTTCAAGCATGAAGCAGTTCATCTCTCTCGCGATTCCCTCTGCAATGATGATTTGGTAACTAAGTTTTCTCTGTTTCTTGATTTTGATCTTCAGTGGATGCTTAATTCTTTTATCTCTTTTTGGGTGTAAGTAAAGCTTGGAGTGGTGGTCATTTGAGCTTCTGTTACTATTGTCTGGACTCTTACCTAACTCAAAACTCGAAACATCGGTCATGTCCATATGGTATGTGCATATATCCCTTTGTATATATTGAGATTCAATCCAAGATAAATGGACGAAAAGATGTATTGTCGTAAAGGACCATGTTATTCACATCGAAAATAAGGAGAGATCTAATTTTAATAATATATAACTAATATGTCTTCCTTGAGCAGCCTCACAGCGTCAGCACTGCATTACGTTTTAGTGGATGCAATAGGTGCCGCCGCAAGGTATAGTAACATTACCAATTGTTCATAACTAATAAGAATATAATTCTGTTTGAAATGTTTCGTAACCATTGTCTTGTTTATACAGCACGCATGTCTCAAACGAGCTAGGAGCTGGAAACCCAAAGGAAGCTCAAGCAGCGGCTAATGCAGCACTTTACCTTGGCGCTTTCGATGCTTCCTTTGTATGCATCACTCTTTACAGTTATCGAAAAACTTGGGCGTATATCTTTAGTAATGAGGTAGAAGTCGTTCAATATGTAACAAAAACCACATCGTTTCTATGCCTATCAATTTTTGTCAACAGTTTTACCGCCGTGCTCTCGGGTAAGCAAGTCATATCAAATGAAAAAAGCATAGGCTGAGATGATAGTTTTGTGATTTTATTTGTTACTTGAAAGCCAAGAAACTAAATGTATGTGTTCTTCGCAAACACTGCAATTCATATCCTTAGGGATTGCGAGAGGAGCAGGGTGGCAACGTATAGCAGGATATGCAAGCATAGGATCATATTATCTGGTTGGTATACCGGTTGGTTCAATCTTATGTTTTGTTGCGAAATTGAGAGGGAGAGGACTTTGGATTGGTATATTGATAGGCGCTACTTCCCAAACGATGGTTCTTGCTCTTGTCACATTTTTCACCAACTGGGAGCAAGAGGTTTGTATACCTTTCCTTCTCTAGTTTACTTATCTTCATCATTTTCTTATAATATGAAATTGCGAATATTATCTTGATTAGGCAACAAAGGCGAGGGACAGAGTATTGGAGATGACACCAATAGGAAACCAAGAAACACAAATCATAAAAGAGGATGCGCAAGTTTTACTAAGTGACATTTCAGAAAATGTGTAACCAACTCCATCTGCATTTGTTTCTGACTCACATAAGCGTCTGTGTTTCTAGTTCACATAAGCATGTATTTATGAATCAAACAAGAATATGTTTCTTGAACTGACTATCGACAAGTGATTAAATGATAAACTGGAATCTGGGACAATAAACACATAAAGGAGTTTTTTTTTTTTTGAGTATTAGACAACAAATACTGTATATACTCGGCTCACAAATGTTTCTCATTTTGATTGCCTCAATGTACCTGTTCTAGACAACTATAAATCATCTATGGAGAGAAAAACAACATTGACATGGGAAACTCATCGATAGAAATATGACTAATTAGCTTATTAGACTCGAACAGCTGGAGATCGCAAACACGATAAGGTTTTGTGTGTGGTTCTCTAGTCAACCACCTCAGCTCATGAGTCATGACAACAACAACTAAATCCGTAAATCAACTAGTTTCTCAACCCTGCTTCTATATGACATCATTCATGACATTATTATAATATTTTCTAAAAATATCAGTGTCACAGTCACGGACCGTATTTAGGAAATTTCTTTGGTCATATGGATGATGGTTAGACCCAACACGGAAATTTAAGGAATATTTGTTACCCATATTTGACAAACCTGTATCCAAGCATAACCGATTCATATCTCTTGAACCTTGCTCAACCCGATATCGAAAATCCTTTCCCCCGCCAAGCATCTCAGGTAATAACCTTAAGCCTTCCCAAATCCATATCCCAAAAACTGTATAGAAAGAAACTTCGATTATAAAGCCATGCTTATTGCAGGTCTTTTAGTGAGGGTCTCTTAGCGAAAATAATAAGAGACAAACTCTTAGTTTTTTCTAGTTAAAAACTAAGAGACTGTCTCCTATTTTCGCTAAAAGACCCTTCATAAAAGATCTGCAACAATCATGCCCTACCGAGCCAATGACCGTCCCCTTCTAATAAAAATAATAATATTAATATTGTATTTGGCTATATACTTATGAGAGCATCTCATAACTTTCGTTCACAGATACGGAACGGATCAAACAAAATTGTAGAAAATTCATGAATTTGGAGGCGCTAAAGCCTTGCAAAAAAGCTGCATCATATTTCAATAATTCAGTGTATAGTACTTAATTCTTAAGGTTTATTGAGTTCACCAGCTTGTTCATACTTTTTTTTAGCTTGTTCATACTTACTCATCAAAATCTTCTAACCTTGACTTCTTTTTTTTGACGTTAAACACCATGCTTTATTAATTCAAGATGAAAAGGTTAGCCTTTGGAGTTAACCTTGCCGGAATCAAGGAGTTTACATGGGAGAAACAAGAATTTTGAGCTCGAGCATCTTTTGCAAGAAGATCAGCTCTCACATTGTGCTATCTAGCTATAAAAGAAAGATTAAAAGCAGTAAAGGAAGGAAGTAAATGGGTGAATTCATTCCATTCCGAAGCCATAGAAGGACAATCTTCTTCATCGTTAATCAGCTTTACAAGCTGAAGACAGTCCGATTCAAAGGACATCGATGTATATCCTAGCTGTAGGGAGTTCCTCATTGCACAAAGCAAGATATTAAACTCCGCATGCATAGGTGAGAGAATCTATTCCATCCCGAAGGAACCATACAGGTGGGTATCCGGTGTCAAGTCAAACACAAATCTACCTCCGGAAACTTTCGAGTTTATCACCCAGGATGCATCCACTTGGCATCTTGGAAGTGGTGATTCACTCTCTGAGTTTCCCTGCTCCGAGGTCTGGCGACCCCCGGTATCGCCTTTCTCCGCGATTACTTGTGCAACCCGCCAGCTTTCTTCTTCACGGGTCGCATGTTGTACAGTGTCTGGGGGGGACAATCTGTATTCCATTAAATAGCAGCTCAGTCCTTGATTTCCATATGAATCATGAGATCCACGGAAACCGGGCCAGCAGATTTTCTGGGACTCCATTCTTTTTTGCTCGCAGAAGTAAATAATCAAAATTTTCCGACAGAGATTCACTCGGGAAACACCCCGGAGTTTTTGGTATATCTGATAATGCCCATGTCTGGAGAGCTGGAGGGCATAGGAAGAGCATGTGGTTGATAGACTCATCGCAACCTCCGCATCTGGGACAATTTGGTTAGTACCACAATGTCGATCTGCCAGACGTCCACAGGTCGCAAGGCATTCAGATAGGGCTTGCCAAAGGAAGTGCTTGATCTTTCTAGGTGCTTTAATTTCCAGATCAGAGTTTTTAAACCATTGCTCCTCGGTTCTAGAACTTCAGTTTCCAGATTTTCTTCCTTAATCTGTAGAGCTAACTTGTAACCCGATTTAACCGTATACAGACCCGTTTTTGTATAAACCCAGCAGTACCGGTCGTCTTTAAAAGTATGACTAGGTCTGATGCTTCGGATGAACAGGATGTCTCCTGGGTCAATCAGGGAATAAAGTAGGTCGTCCTTCCATAGCTTTGTAGTCTGATCAATAAGTTGGTTAACGAACAAATTTTGGTCTCGATAGACGCCATTATCTTCTAACCTTGACTTTCCCAACTATTTTCTGACAGATGGGCATTATATTTAGGATCTGGTCCACCTTGGGTTCTTATTAATTAAATCAACATGATCTTTTGTATTTAAAAAACAGCTATTAACAGTTTTAAGATGTAATATAAAACGTTAACACACCCATGACCATTTAACCCAAAAACAATCAAACCAGATTTGTTTTCCAGAAAACCATTGGTCATGGGTGTGTTAACTGGTCCACGTCGATCACAAATAGGAAAATTCCAAAGATGGCGATATGAGCCTTGTTCTGTTGTTCATTGTTTTTTATTCTTTCCTGAAAACCCTTGGTCATTAATTATCATGTCAAATTTTTATTGAAAGCCAAACCTTAAAAGTCAAAATCATATTGGCTTTCACTACTAGGTAGACTCCACATTTCTAAAAGAAAAAAAAAAAAGAAGAATAAAACATACAATGGAAGATCCAATACTGGTAAATTACAAGAAAGAAGAAGAAGAAGTGGATAAGATAAGATGGGAGAAGTTGAAGAAAGTGGCATCCATGGCGGCTCCCATGGTGGTGGTAAACATATCTCAAACCCTTCTCCAAGCCACTTCTACAATGATTGTTGGCCACAAAAGCGAGATCTCTCTAGCTGGAATTGCTCTCGCTAGCTCCATCGCTAATGTAACCGGTTTCAGTCTCCTCGTAAGTTAAACTTGTACAAACTCATAACAAGCTATTCTTTTCTGATTTAAGTTTCTTAGATACAATTATTTGAATAACAGTCTGGTCTAGCGAGCGCATTAGAAACATTATGTGGTCAAGCCTTTGGAGCTCGTCAGTACGAGAAACTCGGTTCCTATACTTTCACTTCCATCGTTTCTCTCCTCATCATATGTTTCCCAATCTCTCTTCTATGGATTTTCATGAAGAATCTTTTGTTATTTTTCCATCAAGACCCCGAAATATCAGAGATAGCTTCTGTTTACTGCCTTTGGCTCGTACCAGCTTTATTTGGTTACTCTGTACTTCAATCTTTGATTCGCTACTTCCAAACACAGAGCTTGATTTTTCCTATGGTTTTATCTTCTTTAACTGTTCTGTGTTTCCACGTGCCGGTTTGTTGGGTTTTGGTTTACACTTTAGGGCTTGGAACCAAAGGTGCAGCTTTATCCGTTAGCCTTTCGTATTGGCTCAACGCGGTTTTCCTCTGGTTTTTCATGAGACGTGCTCAAGTTTGCGAAGGAAAACGCGTTTTTGTATCGATGGAAGCGTTTGGTCACATGAGGACCTTCTTCTCCTTAGCGGTTCCTTCTGCTTTGATGATTTGTCTTGAGTGGTCGGCTTTCGAAAGTTTGATTCTTATTTCCGGAGTTTTACCCAACTCGAAGCTAGAGACATCTGTGATTTCCATGTGGTAATACGAAGGCCTAATTTTTTCTTTTAGTAACACTATAGTTTCTATTACAAAAAAAAAAAAAAAAGCAACACTATAGTTTCTTAAAATCCTTTGATTGTTGCAGCTAATGGCTACATTTTCATTTGAACAGCGTGACATCGTCTTCTTTGCACTACAATCTAGCAACTGCGATCGGTGCGGCGGCAAGGTCAGTTTGTGTATATAATTCGTTTATGAACGCAAATTCAGGAAAGGAAAAAAAAAACAATTGCCCTTCAGTTTTGTTGGACTTACAAGCCATATATAGATTAGTCTATATTTCTTTTATATAGTATTGCAATATGACTCATCTTACTTCTCTTATTTTTTTGAATGAACTTACTTCTCTTATTATATTTCTTACTAACACAATCTCGAGATGCTAGGTGTTTTAGTCTATTTCAAATCAAATTCCACTTTTAGATCGGTAACAGATCCCACTTGAGCGCTAAACTTGGGTTTTAATACCATGTTAAGGTTTTAAAAATAAATGCTAATTATCAATGAGTAGATTGACTTATGTTTCTTAACTATTACTCTAAGTCACATGTTACTTCAAGCGTGTGACTCCTAATAGCTATTTCATTGAAGTAAAAAGACATGTAAACATTAAGAGAAACGTCAATGAAAAGCAAGCAGAGAATCAAAGTGTGAGTCAGTTTAACTACTTATTCAATTGGATTTACTTGAATGTTTTAGCACAAATGTGGCCAACGAACTAGGAGCTGGAAACCTAGTCGCAGCTAAAGCTTCTGCGTTTGTTGCAATAATGATTGCGGCTGTTGAATCTTCTTCCGTAAGCTTTGCTTTGTTCATCTCAAGCAATGTTTGGGGCTACGCCTATAGTAACGTCCCTGAAGTGATTCACTACGCTGCAGAAATCACACCGGTTCTCTGCATTTCCATTGTCATGGACAGCTTGTCAGCCTCACTAACCGGTTAGAAATCGATATTCTCTTTAGTCTTTATAAACACACGAAGAAAAGAGATTTTATAAATAAATGTCTTATTTCTTTTGTTGTATGTGTTTGTGTCAATGTTTTTAAACCCGGACCAAACCTACTGTCAGACTCATTTAAACTATGAACTCAGAGACATATCTAAGTTAAGTGGATAAAAACCGGATTTATTTGTAATTTACTATCAAAAATAAACTTGGTTAATTATTTTTGTCTTTTACAAAAATAGAAATATTGCAAAAAACATATATTTCTATTATATTAATTTTTTGAATTTTATACCTCATGATCACGATGATAAATATTTAAAATTAAAATATTAATTTTATATTTGAATTTAAAATATTGAATTTATTTTTTTGTTCGGTTTATTTTTTTGATATCTTTTATTCAGTTTATACTTAATTTTTTAATAATTATTTTTGTTGAAAATTTTAATAATTAAACTTAATTATGTTTATAAAATTTAACAAAAATAACTAACAATTATTTAAATTTAATTCTATTTTTATTCTTTAATTGAATTCGGTTGAACCCGATTGAACTCAGTCGAACATTTGACTCATGACCAAAAAAATCTGGTTCAGTTATCCGTTCAGGTTTTAAAACATTGGTTTGTGTTTCAAGGGGTTGTGAGAGGAAGTGGTAAGCAGAAGATTGGAGCTTATGTGAATATCGCTGCGTTTTATATCATCGGAATTCCAGTAGGACTTCTCTTCTGCTTTATACTTGACTTCAAAGTTAAAGGTCTCTGGATTGGAGTTCTTACTGGATGCACTGTGCAAACTATCACCTTGTTTCTCATTACTACATTCACAAAATGGACCAGTGAGGTAACTGAGGCCTCGACTGTTTGATAGGCCAATTATTGCGGTTGTGTTCCCATAATTTTTTTGGTAAAGTCTCAGTCAGTACTTATATTTTTTTTTTTTTTTTGAAACACCAGTACTTTTATATTTATTTTTGATTTTTTCTATCAATAACATGCGACTAATTTTTTATTTGAAAACCAATACAAATATTGTAACATGTAACTGCAAAAACGAATTTAATTGTGAAAGATGTTTGATTTACGAATCTATGAATACCTCCAAGTATGATAAAGATGTAGCATCCATTCATAAATCTATATGGGTTGAGACTTAGACGTATAGGTTATGAAAAACAAAATAAATGTCAGAGCAACATCAAACTTGTTCACCACAAGAAGAGCACATATCTGGTAATATACTAGAAGGGTTTAAGAAACAGATTTACCAAATGAGATCAAAATATCTACACAACCTTCTTTTTTTAACATAATCTTCTTTCATTTCTTCTCCCAAAAGGGACATCATTTTACAACCTTCTAAATAGAAGAAGCTTAGAAATTTTATATAGAGTTTGATTTGAAAAAGCAACTCATAGACTTCATAAGGATCCTGCGTCTTAATTTTGTTAGACCAAGAGATCAAACAAATTTCTCTTCAAAGTTGACAGGCAGAATTGGTTTCCGTAGCTACATTATTTAGTAGTGCTTAAGATGAATTTGTCCTCAAGTCTTTGATTGGATGGACGAAACTAATCCTGAGGTGACTGGATTATTAATGAGGCTATATCAATTTGACTTTTTTTTTGTTTGTTATTCTTTCTCATACATATGATTGACCTCTCGTTTTTAACATTGTTTTATATCTTCTTTAGTTGTAAAGCAGGACCGCTTTGTAAGCCACGCAGACTGTTAAACTATTCGTAAAAGAAGAACCCGAGTTCTAGAGCATGTTTTGGATATCAGTAAACTGGGTATAGTTTTTTTTTGTTTTTATGAACATAAAAACTGGGTAAACTTGTAACTCAAATGATGGATAGACAAATCCTTGAACAAAGTTCAGCCGACAATACCAGGTGAAGTAGATTCAAAAACTTCATAGTTCTACCAAAGAATAGAAAGGTAAACAAATATTGGTCAGACATAATATAGACATCATACCTCGAATATATATTAATTACCCACCGAAAATCGTACTAGTGTGATACCAAGTAAAGAGTAAAGTAAGCACGTTCTGGTCATGTGTATAGCCCGTAAATTGGCAATGAGAGCCGGAAGAAATATTCCTATTGGATTTATCAACAATCCTGGAAACGCCTGCCGGAGATGCATGTCTGCATAAATGTTAGCTCTGCTATTTTATTATATCAGTTCATCAATATAATTGCATTCTAGCCGTGAGACAGTCTGCAAAGTAAAGTTAGCAACTTTTACAAAAGACTGCATGACAGAATCATGGCAACGCCACAAACGACCTTCAAGCTCACTGACAGGCATGTTCTTGATGTTATTTTGGGTAGGAGGCACTGGAAACTTTTCTCTAACCTCATGGTCTGGTGGTTGAGTCGAGTAATTGTTGTTACAAAACTTTCTAGGATATCCTTTGTTTTTAGATTTTTTGTCCAAGGATTACCCTAGCTGATTTAAACTCTTTTGTAACAAGTTACAAACCCTTCTCATATTTTATGAATTTCACAATTTGACACAAAAAAGTTAGCAACTAGAAAAATGAGAAGAGATGATTGTGGTCTAGTGGTCATATTAATTCGTTTGGCGATATCGTTAAATCCGATCATTGGCGTAAATCTATACTTTTAAATCTGATATTTATATTAGTGTCTAGTTTTTAAATGTGTATTATAATCATTTTTACCTCGTTCCATAGAAGTTTATTCTACTAATTTTTCTGTTAGATGTTTTTTCTTTTACTGCAAATTTATATTAGCTACATACGTTTGAGAATGAATAAATTTACAAAACAAAACAACTCATGATATTCAGAGAGAGAGAGAGAGAGAGAGAGAGAAAGAGAGAGGTAACGGTTCGCTCTCATCTCCTCTTTTTGTAAACTCTATAAGCTACAGATAATGGTGAACTCTTCTATATTTGTTTATACAAAAAGAATTCTTTAGTCATACTTTCAGATCTGTAGGTGGGTCTAATTCCAACTCATAGTCCTATAGCCATATTTTCTGTTTATTCATCAATAAATCGATCTTAGAGCATTAGCATAAGGAGTTTGTCAATGGATGTTATTAAAAATAGGAAACTGTTAAACATTTAGATTATGAGAAAGCCATATAATATGTGTTGCTATGCAAATGGTTCAGACATTATGAAAATATTAAATTTAACTATTTAATATTATTAAAATATCAAGTTTAGATATCCAACTCCGAAAATTTATAATATAGTTTTTAACCGGACTGGATGATTTTATATGAAAGTTGTAGATAAACGTCTTATGAATTGATCCTCTTATATGAGTTTGAAATATCAGTAATCTTCATAGTTGTCTTCTCAGTTGCAACCCTACTTGTTCAAATAATCATCTTACAACTGAGAAGACACTATCACAATCATATGAACTCGAAATATCAATAATTCATCTTTTCATAACAAGATTATCAATAAACAATCTTTTTATTTATACCTTTTCAATATGTAAGTCTAGCCCTAATTTCGGGATATAATTTGAGTTTCATCAGCTATGGCCCTTAGTCAGAAAGGAAACGTGACCTAAACTAGAGTGATTAAGAGATGAGAAAAAGAATGTTAGGGTTAATACAATTTCTTTTTGTGTCAGTAGTGAGATCATGGGCGATGGATGCAAGGAGAATGTAGCCAATAAAAGGATGAAAAAAGTTAAAGAGGGAACAAGGAATCTGAAGGAAACAGTAGCTTAATTCTTATCTCTTCATGCCTCTTCACGATAAGCATCTTCGTACTTGTCGCTTCCCTATAGCTTCTTCCTTATTCTCTTTTACTTTTTCAACCCTATCTCCATTCCTTTTCTATCATTTCACTATTCTCCACTCACACCATTCTTTTATTATATTTATTATATGCAAAAATGTTCACGATTAAGTTAAAAAAAAATATATATATATATATACATATATATGTTCACAATTACATATTTACATGTATATACACACATATATCTTACTGTTAATTGTCGTTTAGCAACTGTGTTATATATACTAAATAGAGAAATATTGTAAGGTATCATTATAACATATTTTCTAAAAAAAATAGTACATATAAGAAAAAAAATATGATTTATTAATTAAAATTTTTAATTTATATTTGGGTTTAAAACTTTTTAACATCACACGACCAATATTATTCAAACTTTATAATAGAACAATTAATGTAATACGAATTCTTATGATAAGTTTTTATTATCTTAGCTAATGAATATGTTGTTTGTTTTCAGATATAGATGAAAAAAAAATACAAATCTACTCCTCAGTCTTGATATCTCGTTTAGCTCTGTGAAAAAACTTGGCCAAGCCTTTGGTTTTTGTATCATCGAGATCATGTATTTGCAATCAGTTCCAAAGTATTGGCACATCAATATTTGTAGCATATATTCCATAACCCAAAAAAAACTCAAGCTCTACATGATAAGGATTAATGATTAGTGTTTAAGGTCTAGCATTTTAAAAATTAGTCATTTATCCTTTAATAAATACTATTCTAAGAATTTTTTTATTTTATATGTTATTTTGTCATTAATATTTTTATGTGCTATCTAAGAGATTTTTCCAAGGTAGAGAATGTGACATTTCGACCTACTCTCTTCAAATTTATATCTGCTAGTATTTTTGGAACCAAGGCTATTATATTCTTAAGGTTGAGTGGTTATGTCTTGGTTTAACAATAAAATACGATTAAGAGAACTAAGTAGAGCCAGTTACCTATGTTTCTTATAAAGAACGAATTAAAAGATGATGTAACTGTAAACATATGTAGGTTCTAGCATTCAATTATATAACATTACTTTTAGATAGGTCTAAAAATTCAATGTAAATAGTTATGACAGACTTGTGGCTTTGGTCCGGACTGGGCAAATATTCATAAAATTTTATTCGATTTGTGATCCGTTTTCTAGTCGAACCAAACACTCACATATCCATAACTCTACGAAACAAAAACAAATACTTTTGTATACAATTTCTATTAAAAAAACAAAACATATCACAAATACTAATATTTCTAAAGATGTACATATATATTATATAATTAACATATTTAATGTAAGTTTACAATATGTTTATTTATTAAAATGACTATTTTAGTTTTTAAAATTTTAAAAAGTAAAATAACTTTATTTTTACTATATTTTTATTTTATTTATTTTAAATTTTATTTTATTTGTATAGATCGAATCAGATATTAGATAAAAATATAAATTTTCCAGATATCCAACCATCGAATATCCAGATAAATGCGGATCGGATCAAAACGAATCAGATAGTTAATTATTCGGATGAAATAGATCTGTGTACAAATAGAAATACCTACAAAAACTTAAATATTCGATTTGTGTCCACCTCTGGTAAAGCCAACATCGCACATGCAATCTTATCATCTCTACAGAAATCTGGAAAAAATTATGCCTGAGTGAAGAATATATAGATACATCTAAAAAGACAACTGATAAAAGTATACTCCTTGATTAGATCCAATGCATTATCCCTTTTGTGACTGTACGCCATTTGTGTACCCAAATTCATTGTCTTTTGTCACAAGTAAATGACATGATTGGATATAGCAGCTTTCTTTTATAATTGTTTTGCCAATTACAAAGCGACGCATGGTTCATGGACGTAACAGACACCATTAATAACTAAACTAGTAGCTGATAAAAAATAGAGTTTAGGTTTGTACGGGAAAATGTCAAAAACAAAAATATATTGTCTGTATAATTAGTTGCGTAATTTGCTAAGTTTACTCTTCGCCAAAACGAAGTTTGCATTGACTGAGTTGTTTTAGATATGACAATGGATCGCACCAATTCAAATCCCAATATATCCTGAATTCCTGATCTCGAGCTAATTAGGGAGAGAGAAGAGATCGAGTTAGGTGTTTGAGAGGCCCAGGGAAGTTGGCACTGTTCATAACGGCCATATGTGGCACTGTTCATGTTGACTATTTCCTCATCTAAAATAGCTCAGCCAGAGTAAATTTTGTGAGCTATTTAGGACTAGGATATTTTGCAGATTAGCCAAGTTTAAAGAAAATTTTAATCATTTTTGTGCTTAATTTGAGATGCTAGTAAAAAGTTCTCTATTGGAAATACATATATATATATATATACACACATTATAATATAAAATATGTACCCTTTTAGGTCATATATATAAATATATATTCTAAAGATTAATTTTTTCTCTTGGGTAAAACCTAAAGATTAAATTTACGGAGCAATAATTTAAATTTGATAACTTACAAAAAAAAAAAAAAACTCTCGTTCAGTCATTCGGTGAGCCCAAGTGTTCCCTGGAATATAGCTGTGAAGACTCTAGAGTTGTTTCCATCCACAAAATCTCAACTTATCAAAGTGACAAAGTGAAAAGACTTCTATGCTTCATCTTTCACTTAAAACCATGTTTTCGCATTAAAATTATTTAAATCCGGTTCTCTTTTGTATTTCTAAAGTTCTGTATGTGGATTTGGCACTTATATATAGAAAAAGACGTGTGATCACATAACGCTGGAATTGGATATTTCACATGGTCATAAGGTTCACTATATTTTGAATGAGTTATTTAACGAAATTTTTTAAAAATAAAGCTAAACAAAAATCAAATGTTGAAGTGGAAGTGACTGTTGCAGCTCCTATCTCCAAAACTCCCTTCGTTAATCAATAAAAACCTTGTCGAGGAAAGAAATACTTAATGACATAGGCTAGTTCCTGTGTCGTTCACTGGTCTGTAAAGTCTGGTCGTCGGTCAAAAAAGAAACAACTGATAATAGTATTATAATACTATAAATGGATTCTCGAACATGATGCAAATCACCTGTAGTTTTGATGGCTTTAAATCAGTTGAGAAACTGGGACCAACCAATTATCTCTAGTTTAATGGAATTAAACTAGAGATAATGAAATTCAAATACTTCAAAAAAAAAAAAATTAACTACAGATGATCGATGTGATTGAGACTTTTCTCAATGTGGAATGTGACAAAAAGATCTGTCTCCAGAAACCTCCAACCCAACTAACATGCTTTTTAGCCTTATAATTCCTCTATATAGGCATAAGGAATTTATACATTAAAAATCGAATTACTTACTAGTACGTGCGCATGTAGAGGAACCTTCAATGGTGCCACTTAGGGCTGGGCACGGATCGGATATTCGGGTTTTTAAAGGTATTTGTGATTTGCTTCGAATGCCACGGATATCTAATTTTTTCGATTTGCTTTGCTTCGGAAAAATACGGATATTCAGAAAAACGGATATTCGGAAAATAAATAAATATTTACGAATATTTACGAATACTTACGAATATCTAATCTATTTTGATTAATACAAATAATCTTAAAAATTCGATACGAGTTTGTTTTATAAAATATTTTTTTGCATGATATATAAAATAAAAATTAAAAGAAAGAGTGAATCTACATATTTAAAAAAAAAATTAAATTTAATTAACAATGATAATAACACAAAACTTAAGGAAAAAATTATAATTATCATATTTTTTTCTTTTCCCTTTATGTAATACTTTTATATAAGTAATAATGTGAATATAATTTGTCAAATCATATGTTAGAATAATAATTATATACTTTTGTACATTTAAAACTTTAAAATATAATTAATATATATATTTATATATTCTCGGATCGGATCGGATATTCGCTTTCAAAATTTTAATATTTGTGATTTGCTTCAATTTTAACGGATATTGATTTTTAATATTTGCTTTGCTTCGAAAGTTTACGGATATTCAGAATTTTCGGATCGAATCGAACCGAATAACGAATCAAATCAAATTTAACGGATAAAATGCCCAGCCCTAGTGCCACTGCCAACTATCCAAAACTGTGATATCTCCATTCCCAAATACAAAGATTAATCATATAAAGTTTAAGTGGCAACAAAGCCCTTTATCAAAAAAAAAAAAAAAAGTTTAAGTGGCAACAAATATGGAGAAACACTTGGAAACGATAATGAATAAGTTCTTAAATAATTCATAACTTTTTATCTGTATTTATTTTGCAATTGTATAGTAGCTTTTGTTTGTTATAGAAGAAGGGGGTGAATTGTTAATTTTAGCCTCTCGTACTATTATATCGTACAAGGTTAATCATGATATGTGTAAATTTTTAGCATACTATTTATACACTGTAAGATAAATATTTTATATATTTGTATACTTTTTTTAACACCAATATATTTGTATACTTATACATAGATATTTGGTCTGTAAGATTCATTCCAATATTTTAACATGTGATGAGATTTTTTCGACTAATGTAATAGAATTATGGAATGTTTTTAGGGAACCCTAAAACTTTGATCAAATTTGGATTAGTCCAATTGAATAATTGGATTACTTACATGTACTTATGTGAAACTAATACTGCTATTTTTTATTATTGCTCTCGATATAAACAATTTATTTGGTATTCGAGAATCAAAGATAAATTAAGTATATGGTGTTATCAAAGCTTTCTCTTCAAATTAACTAGCTAAAATTAGTCTTATATAAATGTTGGTACTATAAAATGGAATGCTGTATCGATTTTGGACCATAATTATATCAAACTGTTGTGGTTTAGTGGTACTATAAAGATGTTAATTCCTTGTACTTGAATTCAAACCTTCTATGATGTGTTCTATTTTTAGTTCGGATTTCCAAAATTGATTATAAATCTATAATATATTATGAGCCTAGAATTTATAATTCCTACAGTATTTAACAAGTTGGTTTTATAAAATGTGATGTTGGATCGTTTTCCCCAGCGGAATGTAGTTGATGATAAGGGATGAATACCGATTAGTGCTATTGTATAAACGTTAGACTGATTTCTACAGTTAAAAATATATAAAGTTTTTGGAGTTCAGCAAGTCTTCGTGGTTATGCCTTGACTTGATGCAAGCAATTCACAAATTAGCCAAGATTTAAAACGACGCCTTGTTAAGTTTTTATATCTTTGGATCATGTTGTCCGTCCATCCAAGATCAAAATAATTTATAGGATTTGAAGAAACATTTGTTGTGTATTTTCAAGGCATTGGTTAAAATAAGGATAAGAGCGAATTATAATGGTGGACGTTTTCTACCGATTTTTGATGGATTTAAGAGTGGCAATAGTAATGGCCATATTAACGGTTAGTTTTTTTGATGAATTTTGACGAATCCATCAAAAGTCTGTCAAAAAAGTTGGTTAGTTAGGTCATGATTAATGCATGTTTTTTTTATCAAGAGTCTTTTAACAAAAATAAGACACAATCTCTTAGTTTTTAACTAGAAAAAGCTAAAAAATCTTTTAATCTCTTAGCTTTTTTCTAATTAAAAATTAAGAGATTGTCTCTTATTTTCGCTAACAGATTTTTCATAAAAAACCTGTATTAATCATGTCTTTATATTCTATTCAAACTTCTTTTGGAAATACCAAAAGACTTATGACAGTTTAGTGTGATCCATCAGAAAAGCTTTTCCGATGATTTTTTCTATTAGTATACCGTCAGATTTGTAGAAAACTTTAACGACATCTCATAAATTCGTTCGGTTTTACCTCTGTTGTTTTTTTTGTAATGAGGACTTTACAAAACTTGAAACCATCGAAATGACAATCGATTAAATTGAGGACTTGCTGAATTCCAAAAACCGTAAATATATTTAACTTTTCATGTAAAGATAAGATCATATTCCAGATTATCTGTCCACACAAAACCGTAAAATATATATAATATTAGCCAAATGGAATTTTTGTATTGATAGAAAAAGCATCTCCAGTACTTGTCAATTGATTGATGGGTCTCATAGGGACTTGAGAAAATATAGAATTTGAGAAAATTTTGCCAAAAGGAGTATCGGAGAATATATTTGTGTGAATGGGCTTCTTGTATTTATTCTATTTTGGGTGGGTATCTTTAAAAGATTGATCTTCTTCTTTTCTGAAAACCTAGATATATATGTTCATCTTCTTCGTCGTCTTATACATACTTATACATATTTTGTTTCTTTTAGAGTTTCTTTTAGAGTTTCAAAGACCGTACCCGCATAGTTATACTAACTTTGTTTTTGGATTACCTTTTTCATATTTTTCCTTATATCGAAATTTTCATTCTTTTTTTGTAAATCAACAGTTTTCTTCTGTCATCGAAATTTCCATTCTTATATCTCGTGACCCAAATCAGATCATTTATTTACGAAAAATGTAATATTTATTGTATCTGTATTTTTTAACCCCAGAAAATATTTGTGGACAAAAACAAATATCCAAAAGAACTATGTAAACTGTATACTCTTTGTGTGAATTTTAACTGGTACGCAGGAAAACAGTAATACAGAACGACGAAAGAGATATGTATTTAAGACAATATCGAAGATCATAGTAAATGATTTCGTCAGCAGATCACAGTAAATCATCGGAGAGGAGTGTAACATAAGGACTTACATACGATTTATATTGGATCACTTTTAGATCTACGTCCACTTTTCCATTACTGATTTCATTTTAACAGAAGAATTCAGACAAAAAAAAATCGGACTTCTTACCGGAATTCTCTCTTTATTGTTTCTCGCTCTACAACAGTAATAAACAGTGACAACAATATAAGTAAGGAGAAACCAATCATAGATCTAAATCTGGACATTGACAATGTTTGGTACGTTAGTCAGTTGTTTAGATTGTGGAAACAACTATATTATGTATCCTAAATCTGTATAATAAAAACAAGACTTAGGGTAAAGAACGTCGTTTCATGAGTGATGCTATTCTGGTGAAGAGAAATCAGAAACTGGGAACCTAAGAGCATCTCTAACTCATTTTTATTTCTCCTTTTATAATAATATTTAGAAATAAAATTGTTCTTCACCTTTATTTATTCTTCTATAATAGAGACTGAAATTTTTTCCTCTACTTAAAGAAAAAATAGCATTCTTCTAATTTTTACTCTATATTTAAAAATTGTTATTTTAGATGAATACATTGAAGTATATCAGATCTCTATTATAGAGTTTACCTATTTTAAAAATAAAAATGACAAAGTACATTGGAAATTCTCTAAGGCAACATTGGCTTGTGCATGAGCAATCTCACTCTGTTTTTAATCTCTAGGATTGACCTTGGTTTTTTTCTTTGCCAAGGTAAATCATAGCATGATCTATATTATTGTAACTTGTTACAAATTCTTTCCCTTTTTAATAGAATTCAAATATTTTGGCACAGAAAACGTCTAATAGTTTTATGAATTGATACAATTAAGATTAGTAATCCAATGTTCGGCCTTAGAAATCATACTATTTGCCCTCTTGTTATGATTAAGGCTATTATTTTATTTTATTTTGTCAAACAATCAAGGCTATCTATGTTTAGAGTTCGATATTAAACACATGTTGATCCTTTTGGTGAAAATTGTAATTTCTTAGAAGAACAAATTCTTTTGCTTTTTATTCTTTTGACACTTCCTGGCCCTTTGATGTGATCTTCCTTCCATATATACTGTGAGTTTGACGTCACACGTTTTCCATAAAGATATCCCTGATTATTTTCATCCCAAAGAGGTAATTAATCTTGCAAAGTAAGTAGACAGTTCCAGAAAAGTGGGCTACGAATAATTTTCTATTGTTGACAAGAATAGATTCGAAAATCCGTATATACCAAAGGAACCCAAATAATTAAAACATTATTCCAAACTTGTTGAAACAAAAGGTTCAATGAAACTGGAGAAGAGAAATCATCTCGCTGCTCTATGTACGTCTATAAATAGTGGCTTCAAGAATCCTCATCATCATCTCATCACCAACTTCTGGTACTTCTCTACCCCCATACATACATCTAATCATATAATTCTCCAAAATACACAAAGTTGTTGAGCTATAACTACAATGATCACCAAACTTGGTATTTTATCAAGATCTTGATAGTCGCTAGAGGTATTTTTCATCTTTTTATAGCATTTAGTGTTCTTTTCAATCAGGATTCTGTAGTCGACCTTTAACGTTGGTAGGCGTTGATAGTGTTGACAGAAGATAGAGAGCACAGATGATGAGATGCAATTTGGAGCAGCTTCTATGCATCCTACTCCTTTGTGCTCTCTAGTCTTCTGTCATCACCCGTTATTTGCCTTAACCCACCGTATATATAACCATATCTTTTGTTACATGACTTAATTAATACTTGAAACTATAAAGAATACACATTTTAGCCCCAATTTTTTTTTTATCGAGAGAAACTGAACTTGCATGATCATATGTTTTGATTTTATATATTTTCTATATTTATTTATTGAGTTGTCTAATATTCAAATTTGGTTCCAGAGGTATTTTAATCAGGCTTTATCCAAATCGTTTTTAGTTAGTGACCAAATTTTAGGTTTGAAGCCTATGATCTAAATAGCGAATATGATATAAGAGTTGGTTATCTTACTCATTAGGGACAAAAAAAAATTAAACGGGATATTACTTTTGTATTGGAATTGTTGTGGGGTTTTTTGTTAACAGAAAGCAGTATGCGGGTTTGAACTCTGACAGATCAATGACTTTAGCACAACCCGTTAGGCTTATTATCCTGATCTCTATATATTTTTGTATCGTTGGGGGAAAATAACAAATGAGACAACTGGAAAAGATAAGTGTTTATCTTATAGAGCCCTCGAATGGATCTTAAAAACATCAGCTTTTAAAGTTGTTTCATGGCCAACATTAATATAAAATAGTATTTGTATGTCCGAGTTTCTTTATCCATTTATATATGTTCACTTGATAGTTTATATTTCAGATTTATTAACGGAGTTACATGTGTTGTTATCATGAATCATTTCAAATGACTGATCAAATACTTGTCCGTTCCATATGCAACTAGAGATGTTTAATTGAGTTAAATTTCAATTTGGTTTTCTTAGTTTTTTAGTTTATAAAAAAATTAGCTATCGTATTAACGTAGTATCTACTTTGGGTTGTTTCTTAATTATCTTTGATTTTTGGTTTATTCAGTTTTAAACCAATTCTTATTTTCAAATAAACTTTAATGATTTTATGATATATGATTATAATCAGACTCAAACCCCGACTTTGCTTTTTAAATGTATTTGAGTCTTTTAAATTCAAATACGTTACGATGAAGTTTTGGGAACAAAGAATAAAAAACGGAGCAAACAAGGCAATGATAGACATTTTGGGCTAAGATTTATTGATCATCCTCTTTTGTATCGAACAAACCTGTATTTAACAAATTTTATAGAATGTTTGACGATAGATATATTGGAAACATGAAAATCGGTTAATTCGCTCAGGATAAATGGATCTACTTACAAATCGATCTTCTTTATAATCATCGATCGCTAAACCAGTCCAGCTCGAAGAAAAATGAATTTCAAAAAAATTTCTTTAAATTTTTTGTTCGTCACATTTCAACTTCACTGATCACTTAATTAATGGTATATAGGTTATTTAATACATCAAAAGTGACTATTTAAATGTATGAACAAAGCTATATGAACAAAATATTCTTAACCAATGAAATTTGATGTTAGGAATTTATGAACAATCAAATATGTTTAGAGTGCCATGCTATGTTGTTGGATTCAACTGAAGTTAAGCTTACTTGTTTTTTTTTGTTCACAAGTTAAACTTCACCTATCTAAACATAAGAGTTAGTACTTCAGGAGAAGGCTAATTTAGTTAAAGAAGTTTGAGTTCGAAAATGGTTCTAATCACATTTTTTGTCTTGCAATCATCTCATGATCTTTGTATTTTGATTATTATTTGCTGTCTAACGCTTTTTATCAAAAGTTCAAATTTCGTTTACATTTTCTTTTTACGTTCTCTATAATTAAAAACCATTGTTTTTGCTCTATTTTTCCCTCATATATTCATAGTGCACTTGTGGTATATAAATAGAGTCAAAATCAGATCACATGACAATCACAATTCTTATTCGCCATGCAGTGATGAGTGCTCTACTATGTTTCTATGGTAATAATATTTCAATCATCATATCATAGAAACGCAGATGTAAACGCAAATAAACATTTATGGCCTCCTTAATCAAATAGTTTGTTGAAACTTGTTTACATCAACCGAAAATTTAATGTCTGGTTATGGCAAAACATTCAGTCACAACATCATAGAAATATCATCTTACAAAACTAATGTGCGGGGTAAAATCAAAAGTAGGATACCATACAGATGACATACACAGTGCAAACCCGCATGAAACATGTCTATACGAAACTCAATCAGTCTTCAAAAGGTCTCCTGCTATGTTCCTATATTGATGGCTAAACAACATTGATATTTCAAAGCTCAAGCGTACGCAGAAAACAAAGAATGAATGGATGCATAAAGCTCACTGGTCACTGGACAATACGGCGACACTTGATATATAAGGTTAAGAGAACCAAAGATACAAGGTAACACCCAGACGTGAGATGCTACATTAGAGGTAACAAACTATGTTAAGCAATAAGTATCAATTAGAAGAAGCACTATAAGCATTAACTTTCCGTTAAGTTCAATACCTAAACTGGAAAACAGATAACTAAGAGTTCTATTGTGAAATCAAATACTCTTGAGTTTACAGAATGCATCTACGCATAAAGGTTCTCAATACAACTAGCTGAGCCACAACGTTCTGTTTTAGACCCCAAACAGAGCAACTCAACACATAAAAAGAAAAGTATCATCCAACACACTACTGCATTCTCAAAGTGGTTTCACCGGGTAAGATAAAAAGTAAGCTAAGGAAGGGATCACAATTCACAAGACACATTGCAATCCGATAGGTACCATGTCAACAAGACAAACTCTTAAGTTTTATAACGCATTAATTTGTTCCCTTCATATCTGATGTTGGGTTCATATCACATTGATATTACGTTATGAGAACCCATACGTACTAAGTCCAAAACAAAGTTAGTGAAAGGCTACACATCTAGTACATGAATATACAAACTAAAAGCAAGTACTATAATAGAGATCGATCATTTAACTCTACGTAATGGAGCAACCACTGGCAATCACAATAACGTTAAGTTCAGGAGACCATAAAGAAGTCACTCATTTAAGTTATGCGAATCCTTCAAGAGAGCTAAAACAGCGAAATGAACAGAAGACAAGGTTCTTCTATTTTTGTTTTAACTTTTTGTTTGGATCCACATGGAGAGTGAATCCTCAGCGAAAGACTCTTCTAATCTGAGGCAGTGGTGAAAATAGCATATTGATTTGAAAATAGCATATTGATTTCAGAAACAGTCTAACATAGTAGAAAGGATATACCATATCTTGGTAATGGTACCAGTTAGTACTACTGTAAATCAACAAATTCAACCAATACAGCATCCTCCAAATAAAGGAAAAGCTAACCCAACTCGATCTTCTTACCCTTGAAGATTCATATCAGCTAAGTAGGCAAAAGTCAATTCTACAAACTTCATCAATCTTCTAAGTTGGAACCTTATTTGCAAAAGAAGTAGTTGCAGATCAACTCACACATGCACATCACCATTTGACTTACTATGTTCGTTTCAAAACATACCACGTTAACCCTTTCTCATGTTTAGTAGATCAACAAAATCTATACCACTGGTTTGTTGTGAAACGAACATAGTCTTAACATGAGAAACCAAAACAAGTGGTATAATCCCAACACAAATAGTTCACAATGTCTACTTTTACACTAGGACTCGAAACTATCAACAAGTCAAGAAACCAAAACTCCCTAAACAAATCAAACAGAACATAGAAAGAAGATTGAATCAGTCACTTGAAAGAAAGTTGCATACTTTTGACACAAAGTCAAAAACTTTCATCATCTCCAACCGTAATTATATTCCTTTAATCGTATCAACATTTATTTAACACCGTTCCCTTTCTATCATTCAATTACCCAGAAAAATTAACGATATTTATAAGTATCAAATCTGTACAAATTATTATTACCCTTTTTAATACGTATAACCTTTGTTCTTCGCAGATCAGTGAGTGAGAAGCATCCTCTCTTGATCGGTGAGTGAGTGACGGAAGTGGCAACGGTGGCCATAAGGACAGCTGGCTCCGGTGACGATCATACGGCAGACCTCGGTTTTGTAGCGCGGGTGCCTTATCACCGGACGGAGCTCGTCGATTCCGTGAGCGAACTGGCAGTTATCGCCGTAGGGACAAGCTCCGGTCTCTTGCCACTTGTTGCAGAGCTCCGTCTTCGTCATCCCTTGACGGTATACCTCAAGCTCCAACGCATCTCTCTCTCCTTTCGTCGGCACACGCACCTTTTGAGTTACCTTCACAGATTTATAAACATTTTATTAATTAATAAAATTAAAAAATAAAGTGAATTGAAATAATAATGAGTGAGGATTACCGAGTCGGAACCGAGTTGACTCGTTTGACGACTCGCGTTGCCATATCCCTGGCCTCCCTGGTTCATCATCCTGAGATATCCCGGCGAGCGGACGGAGATGCTTCTAGGCAACGAGTTTCTCTCCGGATCGCTCGATCTCACTTGACGACGGTGCTTATAACCTCCAGTTTCAGCGTGGCCACCGAAATCGGAGATCCGATGGCGGTTATGGACTGCCGGTGGAGAGACGGAGGAGGAGGAGGAAGAAGACGAAGCGGAGATGTGGATAAGCTTGAGGAGATCGACGTTCTCCTGGCGGAGCGCGTCGTTCTCGCGGCGGAGCGAGTCGAGCTCCGTCATCAGGGATCGGAGGCGGGAGAGGCAGAGCTCGTAGTGCTCGTTGAGCTCGTCGTACTCGAGGATGAGACTCGCTTGGCGGAGGCGGTGCTCGGTGGCGGTGTCGACGAGGCGAGCGGGAGGAGAGGAGGAGGAGTAGGGAGGGGACGGAGAGAGGGATAGCGAGTCGGGGAACTGAGATTCCTCCGGGGTGAAGATCGAGTTGTAGAGCGAGGCGAAGCTTGCGGCGAAATCTTCCTGGTGCTGTTTGGTGTTGCTCTTGTCAGATTGAGGTGATAGCGGAGGCGGCGGCGAGTTTAGCGCCGTCACGATTGCCGAATCCGTTACGGTGGACGCCACTTTCTCCATTTGCGATTCTGTAAAAGCTTCCTGAAGGTTCGTTCAAAAGAGAGAACATTAAAGCATTTGAAACTCGAATTCAGAGGATAATCTACGATTTAAACAGCAATGATTCCGATAGATCTACGAAATCTCCAGAAAAATTGAACTCTGAAACTACAAATCATGCTTTGGTTTGATCGGAGAAGACGGTAGAGAGAAGGAGGAGAGAGAGTACCTGAGTATCGTTGAAATGTGGAGAAGCAAAAGAGAAAGAGGCGGTGAAAGAAAGATGAACACTGCTCTGTAAATGAGTAATATATACACACACTGTCAAATACCGAACCAAGAGATAGGCGACGAATAAGAAGAGTTACAATCAGATGTGGGAGAGACCACCAGAAGCTTGCTCTGCTACTCAATCGAGACCGTATAGTCAGTTGATCTATGGATATAGGTGTATTTAATTGGTTAGCGAATCGCTTCCCTGTGATTAAGTAAAGCACAGAAGAGTACTACCTACTTCGCTTTTCCCGCCTACTTCAGAACCGTTAGAGGTCTTCAACAGAAAATTGTTATTTATTTATTTATTTATTTTAAGGGAAAATGTAGATAGCTTCAACTACAAAACTAGTGTGTGGAAATTGCATACAAAGACACTGAGAAAAATGATTGATATATTCAGTTTGGTGTATAGTTTCAAGCGTGGGATTATAACAAATATTCACTATAAAATGTGTGTTAAAAAAATCACTATAAAATGTTAACCCACCGTTTTTAACCGTTTTATGATTTACTAATTGGTATTTTGGTAACTTGTGTAATTACAACTTACTTAAACTTTTACTTAATTAAAATTATCAATCTTCTCATTCAGCAAAATTTCTGGCGAATATTATGAATATTCTGCGTCAAAAAGACTAATAAAACGTAATTTGAAAATTTAGATGGAAACAAAAATGTTTGTTACGGGGGAAGTTTTGCTTGTTACTAAAGAAATTGTAATTTGGAGGATACAAAAAAGTAGTGATGTGTTTGTAGAGACAAAAAAGAAAAATTAATCGAAAATTCTATTTTAAAGTTTGGTTGGCTCGATCATCAATAAGAATAGTTAATTAACTGATGATGAAATAATTAAAATAATATGTCATTGTTTAACTTTCAGGTTGCTAACGACAGTGGTAAGGTAAGGAAGACAAGTGAGAGTTTGCTTCGAGAACACAGCTTTAACTAACTACTATGGTCCCTCTTCTTCCTTGTGTGCATACTTCAATCGAAATCTATCGTTGTGGCTAACTAACTACAAAATGTTTCCTTCCTTCAAACCCAACAACCCAACCGAATTTACTTTCTTACCCTTTGTTTCTCTTAAATATTATATGGTCGTTTCTTAGTAATTATCACATAAACTTCTGTCGCATCGAGAATTACATGAATGATCGATTAGTTAATAAAAAAGTGTGTATGATGAAAGCAGACATAAATGGGCCATTCAAATAAGGCTTAAGCCCAAAACAAACACGAATATCCATATGTATATTGGTAAATGCATTTGCACGTATCTATGTACTTATTTTCTCGTTAAACCCAAAAGATGTAATAAACTCACAATCACGACAAAACCATGAAGTCAGATAAGCTCTGGAGTCGATCACCAGTCGTCAAAACCGGGAAATCGGAGTTTCCGGTTATCAGATTCGTCCGTGGATACATCGAGAAAATCAAGGACAAAACCGGCGGTCCAGGAGTTGGCGGAGGTTTAGGCTGCGGCGCTGGACTCGGCATCGGTCTAACCGGCGGGCTGGGGTTAGACGCTTCTGAAGGGCTAAACCATAGCAATGTGGTCTTTGGAATCGGAATGGGTTGCGGTATAGGGTTCGGGTTTGGGTACGGATTTGGAGTTGGCGGCGGAATCAATTTCGACGACATTGGAGATTATTGGACCTATGAGAAGGGCTCCGGGTCAAAGTCCGGGTCTGGTAAAGGATTTTTTTCAATTGATTAAATCGTTGTTAATTATCCATTTTTCAGTCAAGATACGCGTCCTTGTTGTCATATTTATTTTGGTCTGATTGCATTGACTGATAGAGAGTTGTTTGATACTCACATCTCTCTTCCTCTCTTTAGTGAGCAACTGGAATTAGAAACTACTAATCTACTTATTACCTCACCGTAATATCAAAATTTTAAAAGATACACATAAACATAATGCCGATAGTATAATATCATTATAACTTAGTTATTTTGTTGAACAAAAAAGAAAGAAAAATTTAGTTATTTTAAATTGGAGATGCCAGTTTTTCGAAGCTCTCAAAGACACTTCTCATGGGTGGTCTTTTGAGTGGGCTCTTCTGTACACAAGCTAAACCGATCTTGATCACTTGAACCATACTGTCTTCCATATCTCTATCTCTAGCTAAAACCGGGTCAACAACATACCAAACCGGTTTATTTCTCTCAGCAGCTGATTCAACCCACATAACCAAATCCGTCTCTGAACTATTCATCTGCATAACCGGAGATTTCCCAGTTACCATTTCGAGTACAACTAAACCGAATGAATACACGTCCCATTTCTGAGACGGTTTAGTCATCTTTGAAGCTTCAGGAGCTTGGTAATATGCTTCTCTTGAGACGCTTGGTGAGCGTATCTCCATCGGAGAGATCTGATCCAATCTAGTCTCAAGAGAAGGCATGTCGACAATACGCCCCAAACCGAAACCTGAAATTTTCGGTTCAAGATTCGGTCCGAGAAGTACGTTGCTGGAGTTTATATGTCCATGGACGTATCTCTTGGGGCTGAACTCGTGAATGTATGTCAATCCTTTCGCGATTCCTCTCAATATTCTTAACCGAACGGGCCAAGAAAGTTGCTTGCACGACAAGCTACCTGGTCTACCTGTTACACAACTTATATAAATCAGACTTAACCTAAGGGTCTTAACTTAAAAAATATGGTCTTAAACATTCAAGATTTTTTTCTTAAAACCAAGAGGTTCAAGCCGTAGTTATAATACCACAGACCCCAAACCACATCATATAATATTAGTTTCGTCTCAGCAGTCTCTAATCGCAAAATTTACTCGAGTTGATTAGAACTTACCTTGAATTGCAGAACCAAGGTCGCCATTTGGTATGTAATCATAGATTAGGAGTTTCTCTTCAGGAGACCAGCAACAAGCTTGGAGATTCAAGACATTAGGGTGCTTGATTTTCGCCATTGCTTCCACGTCAGCAAGAAACTCTTTGAGCCTTAACCAACCTTTATCTTCCAATCTTCTAACGGCTAACATTAGCCCGTTTTCAAGAACAACTTTGTAGACAAGCCCGATCCTGCTCTTTCCTAGAAGAAAAGCCGATGCTTTCAGAAGCTGGTCGAGGTCAAACTCGATCATCGGGTCCATTCGAATGAAAACCTGTTTAGTTTTGTTCTCATCTGGCGCCTCGGAAGTCGAGTTTCCCGCCTTGAAACAGAGAAACTCTTGCATTGTCTTCTTCTCGGAATGACTCGTTCGGTTGTTTTGATCTTTGACTGCACGAGCGGCGGATGCTCTTCGGAGATGGTAGATGAATAATGAAGCTAGAATGATGATTCCAGCGACTGTGCATCCGGTGACTGTAAGGATGATGGAAAACCTAGAATGATGGTTGGCTTTTCCTGAATATAGTTGTGAAGGAATTGTTTGTGTGTTCCTTGTGGCGCAAGAAACCTTTGTGGGTATTCCACAGAGCAAAGGGTTCCCTTGGAAAGCATTTGGACCATAGTTCAACAGGTTTTTTGATTGTGGTATCGGACCACTGAGATTGTTGTGAGCCAGATCAACATAGAGAACCTCCGGGAGATCTCCAAGGCTTGTTGGAATCATACCTGAAAAGGAGTTGTGAGAAAGATCAAGAGTACCTTTCAGATTCTTCAGAGTGCCTATATCTTCAGGAATTGTTCCACTCAACCGATTAAAAGAAAGGTTGAGCGTCCGGAGATGAACCAAACTAGAACCAAACCCGGTTGGAAGATCTCCAGAGAAGTCGTTGTTGCTAAGAACAAGCGTTTTCAGTTTCTTGCATTGAAGAAGCGACAAAGGTATCGAACCGTTGAAAGAGTTCTTCGAAAGATCCAAAGCGATCAGACTCTTCAACCTCCCTATTTCTTCTGGAACAAACCCGGAAAAAGAATTCCCGGAAAGCACCAAGCTTTGAAGCCCTGCTGGTGCAAAGAGCTCCACAGGTAACTTTCCTTGAAACTCATTGTCTCTGAGGTTGATGTGTCTAAGGGACAAGAGGGTTCCAATGGAAGGATGAAGAGAACCCGAAAGATTTTTGTTGGGAAGACGAATTGAAACAACTCTCAGATCATCATTACATATAATGCCTTGCCAAGAACAAGGGTTTGAATCTGAGGAGTTCCAGTTGGTAAAGACAGAGTTGTCATTTGGTTTTTGTAGGGATTGCTTAAAGGAGAGAAGAGCAAGACCTTGATCATTAAGCGAAGTAGCCATGGAAATGAAAAGAGTTGGGAAGAAACAGAGAATGAGAAATAATTGAGCCATCTCGCAAGAGAAACTATTCTGAACTAAAGTTTGGCTTCTAAAAGGAAGAAAGTATATAGAGTTGCTGTACGCTGGACTGGCCTAGTTTTTCCAAGTCAACAGTTGTAATTCATTTTCACTTCTAATATTTAAAGATTTTTGGTTTTTGTTGTTGAAGAAAGTTACCAGCAAAAATGCAATAGAACTGAGTACTTTTCAATAGAATATGGTATTTTTGAATAGTATGTGAATGAAATTAGCGGCGATTGAGGCGATGATTGGAACAGTAAGGGGGCACGTAATGTAATGAGGAACAGCTTTCTAGTTTCTAGTTGTTTAGTGGTGGGGAGATGTATTGACGCTTGTTAGTAGCTTCCAAATCCTAAAGTCAAATCTCCACCAGAAAAAATTATTGTGGCGGTCCATTTAATTTTGAGTCGGTACAATCTTTTTTATATACGCTTTTAGATTTTTATTTATTTATTTGGAGTCTGAAGCAATCTGGCTAGTTTTGTGGAAGAATTATAGTTAACACTTAACATGGAAAAACACAATCAAATTACATGGAAAGACATACTTGAAGTGTTTTTTCACTTGTCACATGATCAAACATTTCTCCCAGGGTTACTTGGAAAGACATACTTGAAGTGTTTTTTCACTTGTCACATAACCAAACATTTCTCACAGGGTTGTCTTTTAACACATGCTATTTTTCTTTTATCTTTTAACACATGCAAATAAATCAATCAAACAATAGTTGTCTAATTCAAATAAATCCCATACCATTAACTGAACTGAGATTCTCTAAAGAAAGAAATATACTAAAATCTATATATTTGATAAAACTAGTTAGTTTAAGTTCAAACCCAAACCTTAACGGTTTTCAAATCCTAATCGAACTAAACTGAAGTTTGATTTCGAATTTATTTTCTAAAATTCAAAATAACCAAAATGAAATTTGATTCAAATAAAAAAATAAAATTTTAAGCCAAAAATAACAAAAAAAAAATTGATTAAATTACTTAGACTTTTGTAGAATGCAATATTGTATCATTCTCATACACCTAAGTATACACAAATAGAGCAAAGATACAAACAAATAAACCAATAACAAAAAGCTATAACAATGTGAAACTTAAAACTCAAGTAAAAAACTTTCAGTAGTCACTACAACAAGATACCCTAAACTTCTCATTGTTCTAAAGAGGACTTATCTCTCTTCCGGCTAAAAAACTTAACCAAGTTGGGAACCTTCTTCTTCTTCTTGATTACAAAGTAACTCGGAGTCCCTCTGTTTCCCGATGAGTATCTCCTCGTTTTCCCTCCCTGAACCGGAGTGAACTTCCCACTAATCCTCACTGATTTTCTCACCGGTTTAGGAGAGAGCACCAAGCTGCTGCTGCTTTTGTCTTCTGCTGATTCCTCCTTGAACTTCTCAATCTCGTTCTGCACGAGTCTCTTTATCGACAGCGACCTCTGCATCCTAAACGACGCCCTCTCTTCCTCCACAATCGTTTTCCCACTCTCCCTCTCTAACGTCTCCGTCTTCATCACAATCTCCTTAGTGCTCGCCTTCAGTGCTTCCACCCACGCCATCGCTGCTTCCACTTTCTTCTCCGCAGTCTCTTCAGCGTGACGCGCTTGTCCACTCAGATACTCGTACTCGAATCTCGAGATTGTGATGGTTGAGCTACTCTGAGAATCCATTTCTCTAGTTTCTATTGTTCTCTCTACCATTGATTCAAGCTTCTCTAGTGCTAAACCCTCTGCGCGTTTCGCTCTCTCCAGCTCATCTAACTTGGAAACCAACTCTTTCTCCTTTCCACCGAATCCCATTTCGGTTTTCTTGATGACCATTGCTTCTTCTTTAAGATTCACCTCTTCTTTCTTTGCAGCTTCTTTATCGTTCTTGAGCTTCTCCAACGAGCAAGTTAAGTTGTCCGCAAGAGAGCTGATTCTTTCTTCATCTGCAGACACTGCTTCTAATCTACCTTTCGCCATAAGCAGCTTCGTGTTGAGTCTCTCGATCATCGCATCATGCTTTCCTATGATCTTATCAAACCGAGCTGCTTCTTGTCTAACTTCCTCAAGCTCTTTCCTCAACGCATCCATTAAATCACCGAGATAAAGAAGCTCCGCGTTGAGAGAAGCGAGCTCCTCCTTCTTAGCTTCTGTTGCTTCCGTCACTTCTTTCAAAACCATCAAAGTGTCCTTCCCTCTGTTCTTGGGAACCTTTCTCTCCATGTCCTTGACAAGCTTTAACTGCGTTTCCAACATCTCGATGTCTGCTAAAGTCTCGGATAACACATTCTCATACTCCTTTGATCTCTTTACCTCTTTCGTCATCTCCTTCTTTCTCTTCTTCATCTTCTCTAATGATTCGGACGCTTCCTTTCTTTCTCTCTCTTTCTCCTCTTCTACCTCTTTGAATTCCTTCAAAGCCTCCATCTTCGCCAACTCAACCAAAACATGCTCTTCGTTCGCAGCATCTACCTCTAGCTTAAGACTCTCAACCAGCTTCGAGTTCTCTTCCGTTTTCACCCTTAACTCCATTACTTCCTTCTCTGCCGCAGCCTTCTCTTTTAAAACATACGCTAAGTCAAGCTTAAGCTTACTCAGCTCTTGCTTCACACCCTCTAACTCTCTAGTGATCTGAGCGTAGTTGTTACTACCGTTTCCATCAATCTCTAACTTCTTCACGGCGGCTTCGGTTTTCCGAGACTTTAACCTGCGGTTGGACTGATCTATGAGTGAAGTCAGCTCCTGCGCTGTCTTCTTGGCCTTGTTTAGTTCAGCCTCTGCTTTGGCCTTTGCGGAGTCGGAAGCTATTCTGCTCTCTCTGTACATGCCAAGCTCTCTCCCTGACTTGTGCAAGTCCTCAGCAACCGATGACTGTTAACAAAACAGAGAACAAAGAAAAAACCCATCAAGATCGAAACTTTAGCAACCAAAAGAGCATTCGAGTATCTAAAGACTTGACATTTGGCCTCACCTTAGCTTCTGGCAAATCTAACTGAGGAGAGACGGTGCGAGTAGCTCTTTTTCCGTACATGTTAATGGCGGCTTTCACTGATCCTATTCTTCTTCCTTCTGCCATTTATCTGTTCCTCCTGAGCTGGGTTTCTACTCAAACATACAAAGAATTTCGAATTGGAATAGATACCCAGAAAGCCCAGACAAGGTTCTCCAGAAAAGAAAAATATAAACTTTTTTGAGTTCAAAATCGAAGATGATAAGAAAGGGAATGTTTGAAGGAGGAGAATTTACAGGAGAGTGAGATGTTGGAGGAAGAGAAAGATTGTTGTTATGTGTAGCAGAGGATAAACGGAAGAGATGGAGATGATGATGATGATTGGCTCACATCCACTCTGTTTTCTTATCATTTTCTTTTTCTTTTTTTTTGTTCTTACTAGAAAAATCCGGGAGAATTTATGAAAGTTTGTTTCTTCTAGGTACTGATCTGAGGTCAAGGATACCACAAGTAGCACATACTTATATGACATATGAAAAAATCCCAAAAGTAGATTTAAAACATATTCGAGTGTACACGAATACTATTTTTTTTACCAACAATAATAACAGAATTGACACTAATTTAGAAAACAAAATATGTGGAGTAAAATCAATATAGGAAAATGAGAAATTTGAGCATTTCATACAGAAAAACTATTTATATAGTTGATTTTTTTTTGATGACCGTGGTGACTTTTTAGGTCCAAGGACTAATCACCATAAGATCAAAAGAATCCGTGTTTTCATTTCACTTAAGGCGCCTCGGGCTTTGGATGGTCAAGGGGAATCGAACTCAGAGCAATACTCACAGCTGTGAATTCTTTACCACTAGACAAAAACCACTTGGTTATATAGTTGAATTTTTTCTAAGTGAAAAGCAAAAACCGATAATTATATTGGTGTCGACACCATTTTCTCAAGTTTAAAATAGTCTTTTACAAATATATCATTGCTAAATTAGGTTTTACATTCTGCGTATAAAGATTATAAGCTTTCTAATATTAATGATCTCCATAATGTCGTTGGTTGAGTTTCATGTGTCGTAGAACCATTCTTTAACCTGTAAAAATATCTTCTTCTCTCTGAACTCTATCCACGTAACAATCTCATCTATCTTTTTTTTTTTTTTTGAAACACAACAATCTCATCTATCTATCTATACTATTATTTGAGAAATATATTTGCTTACTTGTCATCTTCTCCATAATTTTAAGATAAGTCATTAGTTTAATTAATATTGTATTTTTAAATTTGCTTACTTGTCATATTCTCCATAATTTTAGTATAAATATATCATTTAACTTATATTATTATTTGAATTTATATTTTAATATAAAATATTTACCGTGATATTTAAGATAATTAAGAAGCAGATATTAACTAATTCTACCGACATATATATATATATATACAATTATTTTTAAAAAATTAATTTAATATATATATACTTATTATGATATTTAAGATATGTAGCTAATAAATAGATTTTAGCACAAAAAATTAACAAATTCTACTGATAATATCATAATTACGTTTATATTTTATTTAGTTTATGATTTTAATGATTACTATTATAGTTGGTTTCTCTGATTCTTATTGAAAATATTGATATAAATACATATTATTCTATTCTACACTATTATTTAAGAAGTTTATTTACTTACTTGTCATCTTCTTATTAAATTTAGAATAAGTCATTAGTTTAATTAATATTATTATTGAAATTTATATTTTAATATAAATATTTATCATGATATTTCAGATGATTATTAAACATATATTAACCAATTCTACCAACATATATACAATTATTTTTTAAAAAATTATTTTAATATATATATATATATTTATCATGATATTTAAGATATTGAATTAATAAATATATTTTAGCAAAAATAGTAACAAAATCTACCGATAATTTCATTATTACATCTATCCTATATTTAGTTTGTGATTTTCATGACTACTATTGTATTCAGTTTCTCTTATTTTTATTGGAAATATTGATCTAACTACATATTATTCATTATTATAATATTGAAGTTAAGATTAAAGGTAAAGCATATGAAAAACTAAACTACAAACATTAAACAAAATTAAAGATTTGACAAATAATATATATAATTTTAATATAATCTTAGAGATTACATAGATAATGTTTTTAGATAATGCTTTGTAATTTATTATTATTGTGTTTTGTTCCACTATTTTACAAATCTAAATTATAGAAAATATATAATATTTACTGGTTATTGTTATTACGTTGATGTTTTTATAGGTTGTGATCGTTTATAATCCTCTTACTGGCACTGAATTTTTTTTCCATCGACAAATACAATAATTTTAAATATCAAATCTAAGTTTCCTAACTTGATTATTACTATAAAAAGATTTTGATTCAAAATCTTTATCTCATAAATAAAACTATGAAACAAAAGAACATATCAATTACTGACATAATCATGAATACTGAAGTTTTATAATTTATAATATTAATTTCAAATTTTTATTTAATAATTTTAAATTCGTATAAAAGCAAACATTAAAATTAAATTTTATTAAGTATATATCAGTCCGCACAGGCTGCGGACCATCAACTAGTATATATATATATGACCGAGCAACTTCCATTAAACAATAGGCATTCTACATTTACAAAAAAAAAAAAAAACAATAGGCATTCTAAATAGTAAACAATAAGAGTGAAGAACATATATATTAATTCCTTAACCTTACTATGCTTCTAATGAGAAGATATAAACCATTTTATCCATAATTTATTCAGATATATAAAAATGTAAATCGTAGTAAACTTAAATCTTCTCTCTATCAAACGCACATTCACATAAACTTGAGTTTTCCCTCTTTAGGAAGTCTCGTATACCCTATTACACGTCAATGGCAAGCCAAGAAGTTATTTTGATCTTACTTAGTAAAACCCAAATCGCATGAAATTGAACAACAATAACTTGTTTTCGACCTTCAGTTATAGGTTCCTTTCGCATGAAGATCAATTACGTTCACGTTATTTAATGATACAGCAGCACATGCATTTTGCATTATGCAAAGCAGTGTGAACCCATACCCAATAAATACCAGAAACAAGACCTCAAATGTTCCTTAGAAAATATATAAAACACAGTCAAAATTCAAACAATTTATCATATATATATAAAACAAAACTAACTAACTAGTCATGAAGATCTTGGCATTGACACTCATGGTTTTCGTCATTCTTTCGCCATCATTTGCGGCTCCAACTAAAGTGGCAGACACTGCTGTCGGAGCAGCATGTGACGCTAAGCAGCTTCAGCCTTGCCTGACAGCGATTACAGGAGGAGGCCAACCCTCGGGTGATTGTTGTGCAAAGCTGAAGGAGCAACAGCCATGCTTGTGTGGGTTTGCTAAGAACCCTGCGTTTGCTCAGTACATTAGCTCTGCCAACTCTCGCAAAGTCCTATCCGCTTGTGGTGTTCCTTATCCAAGTTGCTAAAAATCTAGAGATTTATAATTAACAAATAAATAACGAGTAAGGAAGATAAATAACATTTTATCAAACTATGTTTATGAAACAATGTAACCGTTTGGATTAATGTAATAGTTTATACTGTTAATTAAAGAAGTTTCTTATTTATTTTGTAGCTTTCCCGGGTAAACTAAAGTAGTTGTAAATGATGCACATCAAAAATAACTCTCAAGTTATCTAGCTAGAGTAGTTGTAAATAATGCAGCGACTTTGTGAACAAAAAGAGTATCAATACATTTAAAAAAAACAAAGGCAGATTATGAAATCACCAATTGAATCAACGGAAATTGCACCTTATAACCTTCAAACAAATTATAATTCATTCAGTATCTAAAACCCCTATACAACTTGCCTCTTATATATAATATTACTATATTGCTCTCACATTGCAACATGCGAAACCTGCAAGAAAAAAATAAATAGATTATAATAGTACACTACAACAAAACATAGAGTTAACTACTAAGATTTACTACTACCAAACTGTCGTCGTAATGTTACGACTATGTTACTTCGATTGTACTTCTATTCTGAAATCGTCGTAATGGCGAAGTAAAGTTACGTCGAACTAAAATCGACGTAACAAGGGGGGCCTATTACGTCGATTATACAACGCTTACTACGGGTCGTAGTAAAACAGAAGTTATATTACAACTATCTAACATCCACAATTTTCCATCTATTTAGGGACTATGTTACGGCTATCCACAAGAAAGTGGTTGACAACGTGTTAATTGTTTTTGTGTGTGGTTGGTGAATAAAGATAGTTAAGTAGAAGTAAATTTTTCATATGTAGTATATTCGTAGCAAAATCTCCACCTACCAAATCTGAAAATTTCCTATAAATATGCTCTCTTCTCCTTCTTTCTAAAGATGCAAAAAAAAAAAACAAAAACAGAAAAAATAAATTCCAAAAATATCTCATAATGGCAATATCTATGAAGTTCGGAGTTGGATGTACGCACATAAAAACTCTGCAGGAGTTGTGACAGATGAATTCTCAATGGGGCGGAGATATTCATGTACCAAGCTGGAAACACACCTCTCACGCAGGAAACTGGTAAAATGTTTTGTCCTTGTCGTAAATGCCAAAACACCAAATTTGTTCGTAGTGAAACAGTTTGGAAACATATAGTAAATAGAGGATTTACCCCGCATTACTACATATGGTTTCATCATGGAGAAGGTGATAGTAGGAATGAAGCTAGTAGTAGTACTCACTTTGAAGTTGGTGGTAATAGGGAAGAACCGAGTCATTTGCATCCTGAAAGTAGTTACCTTGAGGATCATGTCGTAGATCATGATAGGATGCATGATATTATTACCGATGCATTTCGTGAAACAACAACAGTTGCTGTAGAAGTAGACAATGTAGAGGTAGAGGAACCAAACTTGGACGTAAAAAGGTTCTATCAAATGTTAGAGACAGCTAATCAACCAATTTATGAAGGTTGTAGAGAAGGTCTTTCTAAATTGTCATTGGCAGCTAGGATGATGAATATCAAAACTGATCATAACTTGCCTCAAGTTTGTATGGATGCATGGGCTGAGTTGTTTAAAGAGTATTTGCCTCAAGATAATTTGTCCGCTGAATCTTATTATGAGATTCAGAAATTGGTTAGCAGTCTTGGCTTACCTTCAGAGCAGATTGATGTTTGTATAGAAAACTGTATGATCTACTGGAGGAAAGATGCGGAGTTGTTGGAGTGTAAGTTCTGCAAGAAGCCATGATATAAACCGCAAGGGCGTGGACGAAAAAGGGTACCGTACCAGCGGATGTGGTACTTACCTATTACAGATAGGCTGAAGAGATTATATCTATCTGAAAGACTGCAGCAGCAATGAGATGGCATGCCGAACATACTCAGAAGGAAGGCGAAATCAATCATCCGTCAGATGCAAAAGCGTGGAAACACTTGAATTCGGTTCACAAAGATTTTGCTAGTAACACTCGCATTGTTTATCTTGGACTATGCACAGATGGATTTAGTCCGTTTGGAATGTCCGGAAGACAGTACTCACTTTGGCCAGTCATCCTAACACCATACAACCTTCCACCAGAGATGTGTATGGAAAGAGAATTTATTTTCATGAGTATATTGATACCTGGGCCCAAGCATCCGAAGCGATCCCTCGATATTTTCTTACAGCCTTTGATAGAAGAAATGAAGGAGTTGTGGTCAACAGGGGTGCAGACGTTGATTGTTCAACGAGAACAAATTTTACTATGCGAGCAGTTCTTTTGTGGACCATCAGTGACTTTCCTGCATACGGGATGTTATCAGGTTGGACAACGCATGGGAGGCTAGCTTGTCCTTATTGTATGGGAAGCACAAACGCATTTCAGCTTAAGAATGGTAGGAAGACGTCATGGTTTGATTGTCATCGGAGATTTCTTCCCATTATCCATCCGCACCGAAGGAACAAGACATTGTTTCGGTCAAAAAGGGTTGTACGAGACACCGCTCCACCATATTTATCTGGAGAAGATATCGAGAAGGATATTGATTATTATGGTGCACAAGAAACAGCTAAGAGAGGGGTAATTGGCATATTCCTGCAAATATGGCTGATGGTTATGGGAAACAACATAATTGGCACAAAAAGAGTATATTTTGGGAACTCCCATACTGAAAGATCTACTTTTGCGACACAATCTTGATGTGATACATATTGAGAAAAAAATTCTTCGACAACATCATCAATACATTATTGAACGTCCCTGGAAAGACAAAAGATAACAAGAACTCAAGGTTGGACTTGCCTGCATTATGTTCTAGGAAAGAACTACATATTAAAAGCAATGGGCAAATGCCGGTTCCCATTTTCAGTTTGTCAGCAGAAGCAAAGGCAGCGTTGTTCAAGTGGGTGGCATCAGATGTCAAGTTCTCTGATGGGTATGTGTCAAATCTATCAAGATGTGTTGAGAAAGGGCAAAAGTTTTCAGGAATGAAAAGTCATGACTGTCATGTTTTTATGCAACGACTACTACCATTTGCATTTGCGGAGTTGCTTCCAAAGAATGTTCATGAAGCACTTGCAAGTAACAAAATTACTAAATTTTTTAATTTATGGTTATATTAAATAATCCTACAAATTATATAATTTGTGGAATATAATTATATTTTCAGGGATTTGAGCTTTTTTCGGGATCTTAGCACAAGTACCTTAACAGAAGATGTCATCAGACAACTTGATGAGAATATCCCGATCTTAATGTGCAATATGGAGAAAATATTTCCTCCGTCATTTTTTGACGGCATGGAACATTTACTTATCCACCTCCCGTATGAGGCATTGCTTCGTGGACCAGTTCATAACGGATGGATGTATCCTTATGAGCGATCCATGAAACATTTGAAAGGAAAAGCAAAAAATCTTGCAAGGGTGGAAGGTTCAATAGTGGCGGGGAGTTTGTCTAAGGAAACTTCCCACTTCACGTCATACTATTTTGGATCACAAGTCCGTACACGGAAAAGGGCTCCAAGCAGATATGATGATGGAGGTGTTATGCCGACATATGTCTTACCAGGTGTTCCTGACGTATTCTGTCAGATTGGACGTCTTGCTGGAAAACTCAAAGAAGTTTGGTGGTCGAGTACAGAAGACGCTCATAGTGCCCATACATATATACTCCTTAATTGCGAGGAGATGCAATCATTTGAAAGGTAAATAAATAATTTATTTACTTTTTATTTTATTTGTTTCAATACTAACTTAATATAATCTTTTGGAAATCAGTGAGTTTGTTGAACAGGTTGAAGAAGCTTTACCAGGAATATCGCCAAATGATCTGAACAAAAGGAAAGATCAACACTTTGTCCAGTGGTTAAAAACACAGGTATAAATCATGATTAATATAATTATTATAATATAACTTAAATATTAATGAATTCAATTATATATATGCAGGTTGATTACGATGATCCATTCTATCCAACGTGGTTTCACGAACTGATACAAGGTCCGGTCTCTAAGGTCACCACAACCCCTATGTATTTTACACGAGGCTACACATTTCACACTTACGAATATGGAATTCAACGAGCAACGATGAACTATGGAATATATGTGAAAGGTGAAACAGATTTCTATGGAATCTTAAAAGAGATCATCGAAGTGGAATTCCCCGGTTTAGTGAAGATGAAATGCGTCCTCTTCACATGTGACTGGTTCGACCCTACTATCAATAGAGGTGTTCGGTATAACAAGTTTGGAGTTGTAGATATTAATGCAGCACGGAGATACAACAAATTTGAACCCTACATATTGGCATCTCAAGCGGAGCAAGTCTGTTTTATTCCATATCCAAGGATCAGACAATCTGGAACTTCTTGGTTAGCAGCTAAAAAAGTTACACCTCGAGGTCGAGTAATCGGTGATGATCAACCGCCTTTGCAAGAAGAAGCTGTTAATGTTGTCGAAGTACCTGAGCAACCCGTTGATGAAATCTTACTAGTTGATCCGCAAAACTTGATTTACGAAGATCCTTCAGAAGATATAATGGACAAAGGCAACGAAGATGAATTTCAAGAAGACGATGATACTAGTGATATTGAATCAAATGATGGTTCTTCAGACGATGAGTGAATCTCATTATGCCTTTCATTATGCCATATATATGGTTTTAATCATGTACTAGTTAGACTTTTGATTTAATAAAAAATATCGTTTGATGATGTTGTTTATAAGTGTAAGTGTGATATATAAGTTTAGAAGTTTTGGGGTTTAGACTATTGGGTTTAGGGTTTGGGGTTTGGGGTTTAGGGTAACAAACGAGGGTCGACCCTAAATCGTCGTAATTAACAAACGCGGGTCGAGTCAACTTCGTTGTAAACTACTTTCGACCCTGATTCGTTGTAACATAACATCTATATTACTACGAATTCTCAAAATACTGGCCGTCGATCCTAAATCGTCGTAATACCTAAAACGCGGGTCGAGTCAACTTCGTTGTAAAGGCCATTCGATCCTAAATCGTCGTAATACCTAAAACGCGGGTCGAGTCAACTTCGTTGTAAAGGCCATTCGACCCTGTGTCGTGGTAATTTAACAACCACATTACTACGATTTACAAAAACAAGGGTCGATCTTGTATAGTAGTTATTTTACTTCTACTTTACGACGATCTACATATATATATATATATACACACCAAATCCCCACCATAATCTCACACCAAAAACAAATCTCTTAAGATAAATAAAGATTACAAATCGGTCATCAAAACCGTTCTTATCAACTCGGTATAGCTTTCTTTGGTTTGAGGAGCCAAGCAAAGGCTATACGGATTGATAAGGATTGTTCTTGTGACCGTATACATTCAAAACCTAAAAAAAACATTTCTTTCAAAAAAACTATACGGGAGTGCACGGTTACTATAACAGTTCTTATCAACCTTACATAGCTTTTCCTCAGTTCATGAAACGAGAAAATTTTATGTCGGGTCGATAACAATTGTTCTGGTTACACTGTGTACTCCTTTAGATTTTTTTTTCAAAAATAACATTTACTTCTAAGTTACTACGATCAAAACAAGGGTCGAGTCAAAATAGACGTAATATACCTACTCAATTACGACGATTTTAAATGCGGGTCGAGTCAATCTAGTCGTAATAGGCCTACTAAATTACAACGATCCAAAATGCGGGTCGAGTCAACCTAGTCGTAATGGGCCTACTAAATTACGACGATCCAAAACGCGGGTCGAGTCAAAATCGTCGTAATGTCTCTACTACATTACGACGATCACAAAATCCCTATATATAGAAACCACAATCGACCTCACGCGTTTGCCTTCTCTCTAACCTCTCTCTGCCTTCTCTATGCCTTCTCTCTAGGTACGATTTTTTTTTTTTAGTTTAGGTGGTTTAGCTTAGGGATGGAATTAGATTAGGTGGTTAGTTTAGGAATAGATAAAATTATATTTAGGTAATTAAATGTATTATATTTATTTTAGATGCACATTTTTTATATATATTTTTTGTTTTTTTTAATAATTGATTTTTTTTTGAACAGGTTGATTGAGTACACATGTCTACTCCTCGCGGTAGAAAACGACTTAGGAGACCCACCTATGAGAGTACATTTCTCAGTGGACAGACTGATCATTCTGCTTCTACCTCTGGTACTGCAACCCAGTTGGAAACAGTTCCTGAGAGCCAATCTCAGGAACGATCACCAGCTGCGTCTGCTCCTCTTCCACCATGGGTGCCTCCTGCACCGTATGTCCCTACACCGCATGGTCAGCCACCTCCAGCTGCTGCTCCACCTCCTCCGGCTGCTGCTCCACCTCCTCCGGCTGCTGCTCCACCGCCTCAGGCTGCTGCTCCACCGCCACAGGGTGCTCCGGGATATGTCCATCCTGATTTGATGGTGCCCCCGGATGCACCGTACGCTAGATTTACCGTTGAGGATTTGCTTCAGAAGCCGGGCCGCGAAGGTTTACCCGTCATCGATCCCGATCGTCCACCAAACACATACTGGTAATTAAGTTTAACATATTATTATTTCCATAAGTTATAAATTATATATGTATATATATATCTAATTACATTATTTGTCTTTTGCAGGTTTGGTATGGACAACCATCTTGGACGGTCCGTTTCAGATACCATCAAGTCATATTTTACTGAACCGCATCCGAACTGGAGTCTTACGCCAGATCACATTCGGAGAATGGTTCAAGTGTTTTGCGGTTAGTTTTCATATTTTAATTTATAATTTATATTTTATTTTCTATAATAATTATTTATTATATTTATTAATTAATATTTTTCCAGCAAAAATGGAATTGGTCTATTGCCGTCAACGAGAAAGTGAAGAAGGCGTTCACCGAGAAGGTGATGGATCACCTTAAAAACACTGTTGGCGACTGGAAGGATAAGTGGAGGGTTGAGGGTGATGCTGCGAAACCCATATTCATCACCGAGACGGTATGGACAGGCCTTAAGGCCTATTGGATGTTGCCTCGGAGCATTATGACGGCCAACAACTGCTCGACAGCCCGACATACACTAGATGCAGAAGGCAATTTACCGTTGCCTCATACTTCCGGGCAGATTCCACACGCCGGAGTTGCCTTACAGATGGTAATTTTTTTTATTATTAATAAATTTTTTTTGAATAAAATTAATTATATTAAATTTCTAATTTTTTTCTATAGGCTGCTGAAGATGGAGAACCTCCATCTTTGTCCAAGCTTTACAAAAAAATTCACACCCATAAAGATGGGACGTTTGTGGATGCTCGGGCTGAAAAGATCCACAACGACATTCAGTCTCGAATCCAAGAGGTCGAGACTCAGCTATCCCAAGAAAATCCGGATTTGCCACCTGTTCAGTTGTCAACGGTAGAACAGGACAAAATATTTGAACATGTAATATATATTTTTAAATATATATATATATAGTATAATTTAATTAAATAATTATTTTAAATATATTTTTACTAATAAAATTAATTAATTTATTACAGGTTGCCCCAAAGAAAAGGGGACGAGTCGTCGGAATTGGCTAGGTTAATGATGTTCCGAGGGCGAGAGCAGGTTATGTTTTGGGAAGAGACGAAGAGAATGCTCAGCTCCGGGCAGCTTTGGCAGCTTCTAATGCCGCCTTAGCAGAGAACCGGACTTCGATGATGGGCATGACGTCAATGTTCGATTTTATGGCGGAGTCAGACCCGAGGTATGGGCAGATGTGGAGTCAAGTCCGTCCTACCATAGTCACACAACGCACCGCGGAGGAGCAGGCGGATCTAGAGCGACGGAACGAGAACCATAGTGCCGAGCTTCGGGAAGACCTTAATCCAGTATTGCCTTAATCTTTAGGTTTTTTTTTGTAATTTTTATTTTGAATTTTAAAATATTTTAATATATTATTATTATTTTGTTTATATTTCTGGTTATTAAATTATTTTAAAATAATTATATATTTAATTTTTTATTATTGAACAAAAAAACAATTTTAAATATAAAATTTTTTACAAATCGAGGTTAATTCTAAAAGAAATCGAGGTTAACTCGTAGTAAAATGTTCGAAAGAAATCAATGTAAATTCGTAGTAAAAAATATATGTAATGCAGTCGTATAATTTCCTACCAAAGTACTTCGACATTCGAGGGTAATTCGTTGTAAATATAGCTTCTATCTTACCTCGATTTTAACGACTACTTTACGTCTGCATTACTTTGATATATTTTACTTCTATTTTACTTCGATTTGTCTATTACTTCCACGTTACAACGATTTGTCTATTACTTCCACGTTACGACGATTTGTCTATTACTTCCACGTTACGACGATTTGTCTATTACTTCCACGTTACGACGATTTGGTCTTTACGTCGATTTGACCTCGATTGTCATTCGTCGTACTTTTCCTTCGATTTTACGTCGATTTTTCCGTTACGACGAGCTAGTAACTACGATTCGTAATTCGTAGTTAAGTCGTCGTAATAGTGGTTTAACTACGATTTAACCACGATATATGCAGTAGTTATAGTCAACATTTGTTGTAGTGGTAATAATACTGAAAAGTAACCCGTGGCCCTTTAAAAAACACACAATGTCTCATATGTAATTTATTTTGGTGACTTTACAAAAAGTGAGATCTTCTTCCCAGATTTGTTCTCGAATTGATTTCTTCTCACAAGAAGGACAATCAATAGTGGTAAAAAAGATGCAACAGTGAAGGTGTACACTAGGGGTGGGCGTTCGGATACCTGTTTCGGGTTCGGATCGGGTATTTTGGATTTTCGGGTATTTCGGTATAGATGTATAGAACTTGTTCGGGTATTTCTGTATTTTGGGTCGGGTTCGGGTATTTTTAGTTCGGGTTAGGTTATTTCTGGTTGGGTTTTCGGATATTTAGATTTTGAAAGAAAAAAATTAAAATTTTCATTTCTCAAGTTTGTTGTATTTTAAAATATAACTTTCACTTAACTGATTTTTATTTTTAATAGATTGAATGATTAATAAATTTGGAGATAACATTTCAAAAGTAAAAAGACACGAATTTTATTATTGTTTTTATATTTTAGATGTAAATTTTGTTAATGCATGAAACAAAAAGTTTGGCATGCATTTAAAGTGAGTATTAAATCATTTTATCCATAATTATATATATATATTATATGGTTTAAAAGTATATGTAAACATCAATATATATATATATATTTTAAAGAGATTGAGAGATGTAAACTAGAAATAAAAGGTAAGTATACATATGTTCTGTTATCTTCGGATATCCATTCGGGTTCGGATATTACCCGTTCGGGTTCGGATATCCAAGCTCTCCTAATTCAATACTCGTTCGGGTATTTTTCTACTTTGGTTCGGATTCCGGTTCGGGTTTTTCGGGTCGGGTTCGGGTGCGGCTTCGGATATTGGGTAAAGTGCCCAGGCCTAGCGTACACGGTGAGCAGACACACCAACTCTTTCATTTCTTTTCCTCATTCTCTTAACACATTGATTTTCAGTTTCACAATCATGCTTTTGTTTTCATACTCTGTTTCGTTTCTGAATCTTGCAAATGAAATTTAGATTATCGCATCAGGATTAGATCCATGATGCTTTACATATCTAGTGGTGAAGAATAACAACGACAGATCGGTAAAAGTGTAGCCGTGTCGGAAAAGAGAGAGGAGATGAAGACGATCTCTATATGGGTGGAGAATAATGACGGTGATTCAAATGAATGTGTATCAGCATGTAAAAAATGAATTGAAGAGGATAAACTCGCTGTCTATACTATATTCGGTGAAAGAAATAATATAGTATAGATTATTTAATGTAGCTTTATGTACATGTACCATACTATTTGAGACATATTTCTATACTATTCTTTAAAATGTAATAATTTGTCATGTCTTCAAATTTGATAGTTCTATTCTCTGTAATTTTGTGTGATTGATTGTAATATGAAATTCATACTATATTGGTTTATGTGTAATGATTAAAACCATATTTGGTTAGATGGCAAATAAACCTTTATATTAGTGTACTATACTATATTTCTATACTATATTGGTTTATTTGCAATGATCAAACTTCTCTAAAGCATGTACAAAGCCAATTTGAGACAATAGTTCTAAACTATTAGAGACAACAGTTCTATACTATTCCTTAAATATGAAATAATCTGTCATGTTATAAGTTCCTAGTTAGGATTTAGATTGTATAATATTGGAAAAAAACTTATAGATTGTATTTGGGTTGATAGGTTCTTAGGGTTTAGATTTACTAAGTAGAGGTTTGGGTATAGTAGTCAACGATTTTGGATGGATTTATTATGTAGTTTCTACCGCATCTTGGGTGTCGTACTATGTCACTGATATAGAATAGTACACTTGCAACCTATGGGTAAGATTATATTTGGGTTTAGATTTAGTAACTAAGGGGTTTGTCTAGGATTTAATATTTAAGTGGGTGGATATGGTTTATGGTTTAGTGATTAGAATTTAGGGTTTAGTATTTGAAATGTGGGGATTGAGGTTTGGGTTAAGTGATAAAAGTTTAGTGTTTAGTATTTAAAAGTTGGGTTTAGGTCAGTTCTTCTATACTATTTATAGAGGTTCCATATTATATCGGCTACATTGAGAAAATTGGCATCATATTATATAAATTATGTTTGGATTTATAGTTCGGTTATTTGGGTTTAGATTTAGCAACTAGAAGGTTTGTCTAGGGTTTAATATTTAGGGCTTTTTGCAAAAGTAACTCAAAACTTGGAGTCAAACAGAAAACTAACCTTTTCTTTTGACTCATTTTTTTTTTTGAGATTTTCACCCCACACCTGCATTTTATCTACGAAAATGCCATTAACTTTTTTTTTTTTTGTTTTTCGAAAATGGCTTCTTTACTGTCTCAACCTCATCTTCTTCAATTATTTACAACAGTGCCACTACCATGAATAGTTCAACAACCTTGTACTAACTGTTTGGAGCTTTTAATGCCCTTTAATGCACGTAAATCTCTTTACACTCTCTCTGTTTCAATTGTTATGAACTAAAAACAACATTTCTTTCACTTTCTCTCCATATTCATCCAAAAAACTCAAGCTTTTGATTCAAAATATTTTATGGTTGACAGAGCCATATTTCTTTCGTTTTGACTTACGGTTGCTTTCGTTTGAGGTTATGGGTGGTTGGAGAAGACCCTGTGTGCAAACGAAGTCATCTCACCTAGTTTAAGGTACGAATTTGAATTTTTTTCAAGATCTGTTCGCGTAGAAGACTTACTAGTAAGTCATCTGTATGTAGAAGACTTACTGATAAGTCTTCTGGTCAAACGGACGACTTAAACTAAGTCGTCCGGCTTTTTTTGTTAAAAAAAAAAACTCCAGACGACTTATATATAAGTCGTCTACGAGAAACGGGCTAGTTTTGCATTTGACCGAATCGTGTCAGATCTTTGACTATTTCTGGACGACATATAATTCAGTCGTCTCTGGGAAAGTTAAAATTTCAATATTTTATTAAACTAGACGACTTACGTGTAAGTCGTCTTAGGTTAGTTTTGTAATTGAAAAATAAAACTTCATCGTTTAACTTTTACCAGACGACATAATATAAAGTCGTCCTGACAGAAGACTTAATTTAAAGTCGTCCGGGGAAAGCAAAGTCGTCCAGAATTTTTCCCAATTTTCTGGTCAAACCTTGCTTATCCCGGACGACCTTAAATTAGGTCGTCTAGCTGGACGACTTTCAATTAAGTCGTCTGGAGAAAGTTAAATTTCAAGTTTTATTTTTCAATTACAAAACTAACCTAAGACGACTTACACGTAAGTCGTCTAGTTTGAATAAAATATTGAAATTTTAACTTTCCCAGAGACGACTGAATTATAAGTCGTCCAGAAATAGTCAAAGATCTGACACGAGTCGGTCAAATGCAAAACTAGTCCGTTTCTGGTAGACGACTTATATATAAGTCGTCTGGAGCTTTTTTTTTTAACAAACAAAGCCGGACGACTTAGAATTAAGTCGTCCAGTTTAATTTTAAATTGCAAAAGTGACCTCTTTAGACGACTTACTTTTAAGTCTTCTGGACGACTTATTTCGAAGTCGTCTGCGGCAATGTTTATTGAACTTCTTCATTTTCTCTATATTTACTAATGTGTTTTATTTTGAATATTTGCAGATGATTTGTCAGTTACATGCAGTTTATGAAGAATGGTTGTTGAGAGATTGCCGTTGGGATTTTGTGGTTGATGATCTCAAAGGAGCAAAATTGTTTTTATTGAATGAAGATTCAACACATGCTGAACTTGTTGCAATGGCTCAAGAAGATTATAACCTGGACATGAGAACAGTGACTGTGGAGATTAGCTACTCATTACCAGCAGAAATGATGATGGCTCCAGGCAGTCCTCCCATTCATGTTACAAGTGATAGACAAGTTCGAAACTTGCTCGAGATACTCAAAACGCATAGAGTATATCTTTGTGTATCAAGCCGCAGCAAGGTGGAAACGGTTTCAGAGAAAAGGGATAATGATGAAGCTGGTGAATGGGAAGAAGATGTTGGTGATGATGAAGCTGGTGAATGGGAAGAAGATGTTGGTGATAATGATGAAGCTGATGAATGGGAAGAAGATGTTGGTGATAATGAGTTTGTTGAAGATGAAAATCAAGATGGGGAGGAGGAAAATGGGGAGGAGGATGCTGATAACTCTATTGTTGGTGAAACGGATCAGAATGGTGGGGATTACAGTCTTTATGGAAAGGTTCAAGATGAGGACGAGGAAGATGATGATAATATTTGTTTTGAAGAAATGGAAAAGACATATGCTAAGACAAATGCTATTGAAGGAGGAAAATCGGATGGTACCAGTATCTATGTCAACCAGAGTTTTGTTAGCAAGGATGCACTGCTTTCAGAGCTGCGGTTGGCAGCAGTGAGGGGTAGGTTTTCTTTCAGAATATACAAATCAACAAAAACTCTCCTTGTGGCAACATGTCGGGTTAGCGGTTGTGGATGGAAGATCAGAGCGAGTGTGAAACATGGGACAAACACGTTTTGGGTAACAAAGTATGTGGAAAAACATTTATGCTCAGTGGGAGACCGAATCGCTCAGCGGAGACACTGTACTCCGAAGTATGTTGGTAGTCTTTTCATTGATCGTGTTGGAATCATTGATGGGATAACTCCGCAGCATATCACTGATGCAATGAGGAACATGTTTGGCATGGAGCTTGATTACACCACTTCATACAGAGCACTGTTATATGCACAAACATTGGTGAGAGGATCAGCAGAAGAAGGGTATTCGCGTCTGGCATCATATCTCGAGCAAATCTCCATTGCAAATCCTGATTCTATCACGGCTATAGAACTTGATTCTATGAAAAGATTTAAGTATCTATTTCTCTCTTTTGGAGCTTCTATAAAAGGTTTTAAGTATCAGAGAAGGGTCATTGTGGTGGATGGAACTCACCTAAGTGGAAAGTATGGAGGTGTTATGTTAGTTGCAGCCGCACAAGATGGCAATTTTCAGATATTCCCATTGGCTTTTGGGATCGTGGATGCTGAAGATGAACCTTCTTGGGAATGGTTTTTCACAAAATTGGCTAGTTGTATATCTCATGACAAGCCTCTGGTGATAGTCTCCGACCGGCACACGGCCATTAAAAGTGCGTGTGATAAGGTGTTTCCTTGGGCAACTCGAGGAATATGTTATTATCACCTTCAAGATAACATTGTCAAAAAGTTTAAAGGAAAACATCTCATGTACTTGGTGAAAGGGGCTGCTTATGCTCACACGGTTTACGATTTTGACCGGTACATGGCTGAGATACGGAGTGCAAACCCGGAACTTGCAACGTATTTGGAGAATGCCGACGCCAGCCTATGGTCAAGGGTTTATTGTAAGGGGAACAGGTACAACATAAAAACAAGCAACATCGCTGAATCTATTAATTCCGCACTGAAGCGAGCAAGAGGATTTCCGATTCCGTTCCTGCTGGAGTTCATAAGGCAGAAGTTAGGAAAATGGTATTGGAAAAGGAGACAAGATGCATTGAGTCTCACAACTCAACATAGCCGGGGTGTTGAATACTTGCTTGCTGTTCGAACAGAGATAGCGGATACGATGACGGTCCAACCAATTGATGGATGGCGATTCTTTGTCAAAGGTGGCAAAATGGACTGTGTGGTTGATTTGGAACATGCAAAGTGTGATTGTGGTGTCTATGGAGTGGAGAAAATACCTTGCTCTCATGATATAGCTGCTGGAACACATATTCGTTTGCATATCTCCACACTTGTATGTCCAGTGTACTCAAAGAATTATTTGTATGCAGGATACTCAGAGAATATATATCCTATCGTGTCACAACATATTGAGGAACGAGAATGCTTTCCTCCAGACGTAAAGCGTGGTCCGGGGAGACATAAGAAATCAAGATGGCAATCTTGGTTGGAGCTATCTAGGATGAGAGGACACAAACCCAGGAAGAAACACAGGGCAAGGAGATGCTCAAACTGCAAGGAAACTGGCCATACGAAGCCACAATGTACACAACCAGTTGATTAGTTGTCCAGACGACCTAAATTTAAGTCATCCAGTCTTGATTACCCGTCCAGACGACTTATATATAAGTCGTCCAGTGTTTCGTCTACCAGCGTATTTTATATTTAGACGACCTTCTACTAAGTCGTCCAGTGTATTTTATTTTTAGACGACCTTCTACTAAGTCGTCCAGTGTATTTTATTTTTAGACTACCTTCTACTGAGAGATAACATATTTTTAGACTACCTTCTACTGAGAGATAACATATTCCAAAATGTAGATCTTTGTTACGTCATTGTTCTGGACGACTTATAATTGTTCTGGACGACTTATAATTGTTCTGGACGACTTATAATTGTTCTGGACGACTTATAATTGTTCTGGACGACTTATAATTGTTCTGGACGACTTATAATTGTTCTGGACGACTTATAATTCATATTCATCTCACCAAAACATGAAAGACAATTATAAGCTGTGACAATAAGAATCACATAATATAAAACCAAGATCAAAGGAAAACTGGTTTGAAAAACCAGAAAATATGTTTCAAAAGACATAACCATAATATAAAAAACATTAAATGTTTTAAACTTGAAGAGATTAAGAAAGCAAAAACGTTAATCAAACATCTGTGGCTCATTCAACTTGTACCAATCGATGTAAGGAATCTGAACATCAGCCACCTTGGCCTCTGCGCGCACAAGTTCGAAATCTAGCTGCTTCTTTTTCTCTTTGCTAAATGGGTTCTTCTTGAAAAGTTCATTCATGAGTTCCAGCTTACCTTGTATGCGCGACACTTCAAGCTCTTCAACATGTTTCTTGGCGATGGCATCATTTAGTTGCTTGTACATAAAGAGCTTGGCTCGGTAATGCTCAGTGGTCGCCTCAACTCCCTTGTTGAATGCCTCTTCTAGAGAAGAACCATAATCTTCAAACATGGGAGCCTTGAGTTTAAGGTCTTTGTTGAATGCCATACTGAGATTTTGATCTGGATGTTAATAGATCGAAATTATTAGAAACGGATAGATCTAAACAAAATTTATATAAAACGGATACAAAGAAAAAGGATAGATCTACTTACTTAGCTAATATTGGGAGAGACTAAATTGGAGAAGAAGAGAGATGATAGTAAGAGATGAAATCTGTTAACTATACAGTTTATATAGAAGAGGATGTGATCGAAGAGTCATGTCTTTTCACATTCCTAATAAACTTTTCAAATTACTAATCGAAATTAATATATTAAAAAGAATTTAAAGTCGTCTACAAATATTAGAAAATAAAGTCGTCTACAAATTCGTCCAAGTAGACGACTTACAAATAAGTCGTCTGTAACAGGCAAGCTGGAAGACCTTCCAGACGACTTATTTGTAAGTCGTCCAGCTGGAAGACCTTCCAGACGACTTATTTGTAAGTCGTCCAGCTGGAAGACCTTCCAGACGACTTATTTGTAAGTCGTCCCATGCTTTAAAAGCTTAGTCAAAATCATAAAAGCTTTAAAAGTTTAAATGTAATATCTTTTACACTAATCTGATAAACACTACAATAACATACATGCCCACGAATCTAATCATACATGCCCACGAACTTATCACCATCCACATTTTCTTTCAAATGCTGATCAAGAAGCTCCGTCCATATATCCACCGCCATTTTATCCCTCATATTCTTCGCGTTGGCCCTAGCAAAGTCTTTAGAGTTAAAGGGGACTCCAAGAGCATGACATTCAATGTACTTTAGAGCGTACACGCCACAATCACCATTGTTGGCCGTGGGTACATCTTGTCTCTCATATGTGTATGGCTCCAACCCGTATTTGACCCGTATTTCGTCGGTGGCAGCGCACTCAACAAGCAGATAAGGGACCATCTCGAGAAAAGGCTGCATTATCTCATCCCATGCTTCTGCTGCCGTAGCTGAAGGTATGCTGTCCCAGACGACTATGTGCCTCTTAGGGATCGATATCCAAATAGCAACCCAATGAGCGTTCTTCAAGTTCACTGGCGCATAGATATCATCAATGTCCTCCCCCCACACCTTCTTTGATTGGCAAAATGAAGGTATTGATCCGTCATAAAAATTCCACGCCCCACCAGGTAGAGCTCTTCCTAAACCTTTGTGATCGGGTACGGATAATTTGAAGAACTCATACTGGTCTCTCCAAGACTGGGAAAAGTTGTGATCCAGGAAGCACATTCGCTCGCTCCTGAAAGCTTGTGGGTTCTCCTGATACCTCTGCCTCAGCACATTAATCCAAGCATCTATATGCTGCATATAAAATAATACAAGTTAGAAGATACCAGACGACTTAAATATAAGTCGTCTACTTGGACGACTTTGTAGACGACTTTCCAGACGACTTATCTTTAAGTCGTCTGGTAAATATAAGTCGTCTGGAAAGTAGTCTACTTGGACAACTTTGTAGACGACTTTCCAGACGACTTATATTTAACAGACGACTTAAAGATAAGTCGTCTGGAAAGTCGTCTACTTGGACGACTTTGTAGACGACTTTCCAGACGACCTATATTTAAGTCCAGACGACAAAGATACAAGATAAGCAGAAGACTTACGCAGTCTTCCAGCCATTCTCTGGCAGTCCGGAGGATGTGATACCACCAAGTTCGTGATGTACGTGGTTTTTCATCATGCTTAGTGAAATAATGACTGCAAACAATAAAGCAATCACTTACGGATCAGAAATAATCAGTTTTGGTAGACTAAATCAAGCTATTATGGGTAAAGCAATCACTTACGGATCAGTTTTCAACCAACCAGCGAGTTCCTTCAACTTAGGTTTGTTTACTGGCTGAAATGGATTATAGGCTGCCACTTTATCTTTATTTTTCTCTGCCGTATAAGGAGATATCTGCGTGGGAGAAGGTTTCTTCGCTCGTTCACTCCTTGCACGCACAGAAGCAGTGGGAGCTATTTTGTCCAATACAACCAGGCTCGGTTGTTGTACGGTGGAAGCGACGCTCGGTTGTTGATCGGTGGAAGCGACGCTCGGTTGTTGATCGGTGGAAGCGACGCTCGGTTGATCGGTGGAAGTGACAGCAACAATCTCTTTGGAGGAGACACCATCTGCTTTATCCGGCAAGATCTTATTTCCCGCGTTCGCCTCATCGCGAATTTCTCTCTGCATTAAAAGTTGCACACTAGTTAACCCTGGGACGACTTAAATAAAAGTTGTCTGGACGTCTAGTTGACCATGGACGACTTAATTTTAAGTCGTCCATGGTCAACTAGTCGTCCAGACAACTTACATTTAAGTCGTCCAGGGTCAACTAGTCGTCCAGACAACTTACATTTAAGTCGTCTGGAAAACTAGTTAACCCTGGACGACTTAATTCTTGTTGGGAGAGGATTTGATACTAACCTCGGATTGTTTGGCTTGAGGGGTAGGTTGTTTCTTTTGAAGAGTAGGCTTTTTGGTTTGAGGAGTAGGCTTTTTGGTTTGAGGAGTAGGCTGTTTCTGTTGAGGAGTAGGCTGTTTCTTTTGAGTAGGCTGTTTCTGTTGAGGAGTAGGCTGTTTGGTTTGAGGAGTAGGCTGTTTCTCTTGAGGAGTAGGCTGTTTCTCTTGAGGGGTAGCCTGATTGGTGACACCAACCTTCTTCTCCATAGCTTCCACCCTATCGGACAACTTCCTAATCTCCTTGATGCACTTCCTAAACCCTTCTTTCATGCAGTCAACTAGCCCTTCTTTCATGCTGTCAACTACGTCCTTGAACATATTTTCCAGCTCCTCTCTAGTCACCCAACTAGCCTCTTCTCTAGCCTCTTCTCTAGCCTCTGTAGGAGCCTCTGTAGGAGCCTCTGTAGGAGCCTCTGTAGGAGCCTCTTTAGGAAACTCTTTAGGAGCCCCTTTACGAGCTTTCTTCAGAGGTCTTGGATTGTCTTCCTCCTCCTCAACCACAACCATCTCTATCTCTTTGGTTTTCTTAGTACCAGTGACTTCCAAGCAATCCTTGGTCCACTTCCACGGTCTCCGATCATACATGACTTTAATGATGTTCTCCGTGGGCACGTCCTCAACCTCAGAGTCCCATTTTGGCCACATTTCACTAATGTCCTTCTCAACAAAGTTGATCACGCGGGTCTGCAGTAAATAGAAGAATCGAGTTAGATATTTGAAAAAAGACTAAATAGACGACTTAATTATAAGTCGTCTGGAAGGTCGTCCAGCTGGAAGACCTTCCAGACGACTTATATATAGTCGTCTACTAAGTCGTCCAGCTGGAAGACCTTCCAGACGACTTATATATAGTCGTCTACTAAGTCGTCCAGCTGGAAGACCTTCCAGACGACTTATATATAGTCGTCTACTAAGTCGTCCAGCTTGAAGACCTTCCAGACGACTTAATTAAGTAGATACCTGTCTCAAGATAGCTTCTTTCATTGATCTGCGGCCTCTGCTGCCCCCGTAAGCCAGTATCGGTGGAGACGGACTGTTTCCTCTGGGACCACCAATACTAGCACACAATTCCGGCATAGCTGTGTACACCCAGACCTGAAGAACTTGTATAAACCCATCCACGGTGTAACAGCCAGTAATATCTTTGTTCCACAAAGAGTCCATCAGCACCTTAAACGCGACTCTCCCCCATGGATAATTCTCAAACCGTTCTAAATCCATCACTAGCCTTGCCAGACTAGATCGTGTAGCGGTTGAAAACTTTCTCCCTTCAATGAATCCAGTGAAGATGGAAAGTTACGCGAGCCGCTTGCGATCTTCCGTGGACCAATCCTCGCATCTCTTCACTGCTGCTATTATCTGATCAGTAGTTGGCCCAGCTTCCAGATGAACTCCCAGCATCGCCCAGAAAGAAACCATCTCTTTGGTAACTTCACATTTTGGTGTCTCAAGGTCCTCGATGTACTCGCAGTTTAGATCAGTGAGGTTTTCAAACTCTAACAGTGAAAACCTCAAAGGTTCCGGACCAACGAGAGACCACATCTCATACTTCTTCTTAATGTCCATCTTGAAACTGAGCATGTAGTGAACCAGCCTTGAAGCCCAACCAAATCCCTGCTCCTTGAACTTGATGAAAACTCCCAAACTCGACTCCTTGAGCTCTTCAAATTCTTCATCAGTAAGAGCTTCCCTAAGAGCAGTATGCAACTTGTTATTATCCGTATGATACGAAATGCTATTGTGGGCTTCTGGCTCTTCCCCTAATGTGTATAACCTACGGGGGAGTTCTGGAATATCCATCCTTTTTGTCTGCAAAATAATCAAAGACAACAATAGAGATAAGCTAAACAAGCTAAATCTAACAAGAACACACAGAAAAGTCAGAACACAAGCTAAATCAATCACGCCTTAATTGTAACTCCAGACGACTTAGTAGACGACTTAGATTTAAGTCGTCTGGAAAGTCTTCCAACTGGACGACTTATATTTAGGTCGTCTACTAAGTCGTCCAGTTGGAAGACTTTCCAGACGACTTAAATTACAAGTCTTCCAGTAGAAAAATTAAGCGGACCTGATTAGTAGCAGAAGGAGTACTCGTCATTGCGGTTATAGATCTGAAAAAATAAACGTGAAACGGTGAGAATGAGTAAATTGATAGAGACAACGTTTTATGTTCATCTTTTCCTCGAGATTGATGACTTACCGGCGTTAGGGTTTACAGAGAAACGGCGCTACGGTTTACAGAGAAGAAGCGGCGGCGCTAGGGTTTAGAAGAAGCGGCGGCGCTAGTGTTTAGAGGAAGCGGCGGTGAGATAGTGTTGGTGAGCACGGTGGAGAGGGCGACGGTGGAAGCGGCGGCGCTAGGGTTTAGAGGAAGCGGCGGCGCTAGGGTTAGAAGAAGCGGCGGCGAGAACGGTGAGAATGAAGTGAGATAGATAGCCGACGTTGAGGGCGACGGTTTGTTCGGAAATAGTGGAAGCGGCGGCGCTAGGGTTTAGAGGAAGCGGCGGCGCTAGGATTAGAAGAAGCGGCGGCGAGAACGGTGAGAATGAAGTGAGATAGATAGCCGACGTTGAGGACGATGGTTTGTTCGGAAATAGTGGGAATTCAAATCGCCTTTGATATCGCCGGTGAGAGAGAACTGTTAGGTTAGGGTTTCTAAATTTCGAGAAAAATAAACAAAAAAAAAATCACCTTATATATTGGGTAAATAATCCGGTTAGCTTTAAAAGTACGTTGGTAAAATTTAAGGTTTGGTCCGGTTTAGACGACTTATTCTGGCTCATAATGTACATCAGAAGACTAAATATTTAGTCGTCTGTTTACAGAAGACTAAATATTAAGTCGTCCCAGACTCTAAAATGAACCCCTAAACTAAAATGACTAAATTAACTAACTAACCACGTTATAAAATCAAATTATACTTCAATAGTGTTTAATATACACAGAAATGAACACGCTTATGTAATTTTTAAATTTTTCAAAAACGGTTTTAATGCTTTCTGAAATCTAACCCTAAGAACATATACAATACTACAACATATGTTGATGAAAGTTAAACTAAAGAATATCATGACTCACTACTTTCACTCATCTATGCTGAAAACAATTGAAATTTATTATATCTTAATTTATATCTCTTAATACATATGTTCATTACATAATTCCCATTTTTCACTTATCAAAATATTTTTTACAAAATTTTTAAATTATGTTTAAGAATAACTGTCCAGACGACTTTCACAAGGGGATAGTTGTAATTTCAATAGCCTTTTAGGTTACTTTTGCCTTTGACCCAAGTTGGGGTATTCTTTTGGGTTTGACTCCAAGTTTTGAGTCACACTTGGCAATTCTCCCTAATATTTAAGTGGGTGGATGGGGTTTAATATGTATGCTCCATACTATAGCTGATAAATTGTAAATATATAGTAAAACATTTATAGATTATATTTGGTTTATAATTATTGACTAGGATATAGATTTACTAATTAGAGGTAAAACAGTGATGTAGATGACTTTGGTACTGTCGTTGTCAATAGTGTGCATTAAATTTTAGTCACATCTTATTTTGCTAACATCATAAGTAAGTGCCTCATTTTTTGGCCACATCATCTCTGACAACACAAAGTCAATGGATGATTATAGGAAGAAAGGGTAGAACCAGATAATAATTAGCATAAATACTAGTTATTACATTATGTCAAAATCAATAACATGCACTTAATATCTTTTGAAAACTTAGACATCTCGCAAATTCTTCCTTAGAATCAAATTGCAAAATCTATTGAAATATTTCTTAACAAAGATTCTCCTCCGCTCATACCTGACAACATCTCTCCAGCTGAGCGATAGTGAAGAGTCTCTTCATGTCCACCTTCAATCCTGTACTTATATTACAACTGCGAAACTACTCAATTAATCGCCATTCAATCTGCCAAAAATAAATAAATAAATCCAGTGATCTATTAAAAAAATCCAGAATTTCTTTTCTAAGATAGTATTTTGTTCAGTTCATGGTTAAAGCTTACCCGCATTGGCTTCTTGCTTCTCTGTGTCTATATAGCTAGAGATATTCTTATGTATCATGCGGTTTGGTTGCATAGCAATTCAGCAGTTTCTTGAATAGTAATCTTCCCTGTATAATCTACAGAACAGAAACAGTCACTTATTAATATATACATAACAAATATATATTTTTTTCTATGAAGTTTGTCACATACTTACCATTCCCATTCCCTTCCTTCTTTCCCTTCTCTCTACAAAGTTGTCTCCACATTCAGTCTCATCCTTAATGCACACCTCGACTGCTTTGTTGCTACCCTTCATCTCAGCATCACTGCCTCCACATTTTTCACCCTGTTCTATCTCATGCTTAATGCATACTTGGACTAGCTTGTTGGTTTTCTCCATCTCTACATCGCTGCCTCCACATTCTTCACCTAGTTCACTCTTATGGCATCCACCACTAACCATATCAGTAAGTCCGTTCTCAGGCGAAGAACAGTTCTCAAAGAGTCGTATACCCCATCCTGTTAATCTGAACGTAGAGTCCTCTTGCCAACAGCTTATCTGAATCTGCATATCCACGTGATGAGCAACAAGAGCATTGTCTTTGTTCAGAGGGACACAACAGTCGAACATAAACAGCCGACTATCCTTCTCAAGTGTGCGAAAGCTATGTGCCTCACTCGAGGAATCAAATATGTTCCCACATATGCCTTTGAACCGACATTTTACACGGATATTTAATCCACTGGGACCCGTTTTAGACAGAGAGTCGAAAACAACCACTGCACAAACCTTAAATGTGAAAAATGTTTGCGTGAGAGAAGTGTCAAGTAGAGGGATGATCAAAGAGGATTCGGTAGTATGGTGAATGAAATATGAAGGCACTGCTTTACCTAAAAACATCATGGACTTGAAGGCGACTGACAGTTGTTGAAAGAGAACATCTTGATTAAACTTGAAGCAGGCGACTGACAGTTGTTGAGAGAGAACATCTTGATTAAACTTGAAGCCGTTGACGAAACCAATTTTTGGGATAAACTTATCTGGAAGCAATGAGGAAGACTCCTCGGAAACAGTGTCAATATTTTTACATGCTTCCATTATCACCCCACTTGACGTTTGTCCACTCAAATCAGCTCCCTTCAATGCCTCGCAGTGCGAAAAATCAACAGCCTCTAGATGTAGCAGGTTAGAAATGTTTAGGTGTACATATTCCAACTTACTGCAACTTTCCATGGTTAAGTATTTGAGCTTAGAGAAGGTCTCGACCAACCAAGGAACCTCTTCAATCGATGTGTAGCTAAGATCTAGATCTGAGATGTTGGTTGAGATATTAGGAAACGTCGTCAACCGCGAGCATCTAGTGAGATTGAGGGTATCTAGAGATTTGAGGTTGATGCCTGTGGGAAGAGCTTCAAGATTCATGCATCTACTTATCTTCAAATCTCTTAGGTTATTGAGGTTCCTAAATGAGGTAGGAAGCTCCACCAAACTTGGGATGTTCGAGAGATATAACTCCGTTAAAGTGGGAGACAGCATCGGCATGAAGGGTGTAAGCAGCTGAACCAAGTAAAAACTATTTAGAAATGTTAAACATAAGCATCTCCAATGAATCTCGTAATAATATTCAATATAGTATTTAAGAAGATTCAAAATGATTTGGTTTTAATGAGGTTTACAGAATTTTGAGTGAATTATGAAAGTTATTTTTGGTTTTAATCAGGACATTTTAGATTTTAATATTTTTAACTAAAAAAACTCCACTAAATCACATTTAAATTAGTGAATTACAATAAAACTGACTAATACTTAAATATTTCTATCTTTTTTTTAAAAAAGTACTTAAATATTTCTAATAGTAAGGGATTTTTAAATATGCTTACTCCATTTCGAATTTGATACATGTCTTAGAAAAAAATTATTTCGAAAAGATACATTTTAACATTTATAATGCATTTTTATTAGAGAATAATGATAAATTCTAAACTTTAAAAAAATTAAATGTATTTATTAAATTTTGATTGGCTAAAAGTTATAAGATTTATAACCAAAACTTTCTTAAAAATTTAGTATGCGTGAAACTCTGAAACATATACTGTATATCCTTTTGAAGCTGAAATTAGAGTATAGAAAGGGGTTTTGAGTATAGAACTACATGTTACAAAAAAAAAAGAAAAAAAAAGAGTATAGAACTACATACCTGCACTCCTTTCCACTGTTTCTTTATGGTTACTTTTGACATGTGAAGCTTAACAATTCTAAGAGATTATAATGCAAAGGGAATGCAAGTTCATGCTTAATCTAAGTGCAATCAACATGAGAGGATGATTGTGAAACTAAGACAATATTAAAAATGCAATAAAAGATTGAACTTTCTTTCTCAATGAGGTAAGGGGGTTCTTGGGACAAAGGAATTGACTTTGGGTGATCAAGGTTCAATCCAAGATGCCAACTTTTCAATCAATCTAATTCCTTATGCCTAGACAACAAAACTAAGCAAGCTCTATCTCTAGATGGATGCTCTTTTGCAATGATCACCCAAGTACACCAAATCTCTTTGGCTGTAATGATCAAAGCAAGCATAAAGAATGAGTCTAATAGCAATCCTAGCTCCTTTGGCAACTAATCTTTTAGGCAAAGCAAGCTAAAAGCATAGATGAGTTGGTTCAGGCATTTCATAGAACACCTTTCGGGCGTGAAGTGCCTATGGCTCTATGTTTGAGAGGCGAACCCAAATATAGCATGAAGAACACCAAATCAATGCAAGAAAAGGATAGATCTAACACTAAGCACCTTGGATCTACACTTAATCACCCTTAGTCTCCCAAGTCCATGAACCCTAGATAGATCTACTCACTAATAGCCATGGAAAACCTCAAAATCAATGATGATTCAAGGCTAAACATGATTAGAGAAGAAGATAATCTATTAAACACAAAAGAAATGAGATAAAAAGGATCAAAGATCCAAACTTTCTTCAAAATCTTATTATGTTTTTGAGAGAAAAAAGTTAGATCTCTTAATGAGATTACAAGAGTATATATAGGAGGCTTGATAGCCCTTGCCACTGATGTTTGGAGTCTTATTGCTAGTGAGGAGCGTTATGCAGGGTCGGACAAGTGTAATGAGATCACAAATCCGGGAGTGAGGTATGCTGCTAAGGTTCTCAGTCACACCTTCTATGCTAGGAGGGAACCATGTGCAGTAAATGAGGATGAGCTGAAGTTTTTGGGTTTGGGACTTCTCCCTTTGGTAGGAGAGGACGATCTGACAAACACCCTTCAGAGAGACTACCAAGGTCTGGGATTGATAGGAATGCTTATGAGGAGGTTTGATTACTACAAGCATTGGGCATGGACTACATCAGACAAGACTCCGAAGCTGTTCATTGGTAGCTTGATCACACCCATACTGGCTGCATTGAGGATTGATTTGGGACCTCTGACAGAAGAACCAGCTCATATTGACATTCCCTACCTGAAGAAGACATCCTTCCTTGCTGGAAAAAAGGAAGACGGATTTGCTTATGACTTCTACTCAGGCTATGACCCGACCGAGAGCTCATACTTCCTCCTGCCTAATGAAGAGATGACTACTGTGCTCACCTACAGCAACATACAGTTTGATCCAGAGCCTCGCCTACATACCCACCCCCCTTTTACATCAGTCACAGCGCCACGAAAGAGGAGATCGAGAGCAGGATCTTCTCAGGCTGCTAGACACAGTGATGCTGATGATGAAGCGACACCAGCTCCTCGCTATGGCACACAGCGCTACCACTTTCAGCGTTATGAGGGCACCACGACGAGCTTAGCCCTGCGAGAGTCCCTTGCCCAGAATGTCAAGCTGCAGAAATGGAACAAGATGCAAGACAGGACCATCAGCAAACTCACAAACTCGGTCAAGATCTTGAAGAGGCAGATGAAAAGTTACTGCACTCCTAGCTAAGGCAACCATTGGCTCTGGTTGCCAAGTAGATGATGTGATGGGTGAAGCTGGCCCCTCGGCACTGCCACGACCTTCTTATTATGAGCAGAGAGGCGCGCCACATGAGCCATCCCGTTCTTCAGATTATGAGCTTCGCAGACGATGCAGGAACCCCTCTCCACCAGCGCGCGAATCCTCCAACGAATCTCCATCAGTAGCCACTGCAGATGACTGGGACACGAAGGGTACATCCTTCTACCCTTAGTCAGGTATCTCCATCACCTTTCCTTGTATATACCAGTTTTTATTTGCATTTAGCTTCCCCTTTACGCCCTTCACAACACTTAACAAACACGGAGACTGTGTGAATTAAGTGTGGGGGAGGTGCCAAGTTGCTGATCATCTTATGTTTCTTGTCATGAGCATGCATTTGTGAATAGCTATTGCATAGAAAAACCAAAAAAATTTGAAAAATTTGAAAAAAAAAAAAATCATGTAGTTGCATTAGAATCGAGTCTAGAGCCTTCATCTATTTGCATATAAAAAAAAAGATTTATTAGTTAGAAGTCCTAAGCATATAGGTTGCATCATGCATTGGGGACAAGGATGATTTCTACCTTGTAAAGTTGCTCATGCTAAGTACTCAAACTGATAACCTTTGTAATCATGGCAAGTAGCTAGAGCAGCCTTTAGAAAGCTTGTAGACTTCGAGCCTTGAAAACTCTCTTGAAAGATTCTCGAGACGCAAATTAGTGGGGAACTCTACAACTCTTGTTTCCTCCAGAAAGAGAAATGAGATGTTGGTCGAGATTTGGGGAAAAGTCCTCAACTGTGAGCAGAAACTGAGATTGACGTGGTCGAGAGATTTGAGATTAATGCCAGTTGGGAGACTCTCCAGCTTTTTACAGAACTGCATGTCCAATTTTATCAGTTTATTGAGATTTCGTATTGAGGAAGGAAGCTCTACCAAACTCCTACAAGACTGAAGACTAAGTGTTTCAAGATTGGTGGCCGTCGTAAGATCTGGGATTTCTTTCAGACCATGCGATCCACACAAATCCATCTCAATGAGACATGTAAGAGACTGTACTCAACCAAAAACAAAGCACATATATTAGTAGAATTTACCCATCATCATCATGTGATATAATATTGGTATCCAAAAAGTGAAGTCAGAATTAATTAGTAATTACTTTTCTAAAAACTTACCATAACTCCTTCCCACAGCTTCTCTAGCTTGCTATTCCGCATTTTGAGCTTTACGAGCCTTTCTGTACAAAACGTAGAAGGCATAGATCGCATTGGATATCCAGACCAACACAGTAGTTTGAGCTTAGGTGGCAAACAGTCGAAACTTTTGGGTAACTTCAGTTTGTCTCCATTTCCAAACTTAACTTTATTCGAGTAAACTTCTAGAAAACGGAGATTACGCATCCCTTTGAAGGCACTCTCATGTATTTGCAACGCGTCAGTGTCATCAATATTCAATGACATCCCTAAAAGCTTCGGAGTACCCTGAAAATTAAGAAATAGACCAAATCAGAAGCTCTTTGTTTTTCATCCCTTATATACTAGCATGTTCTTAACCTAATATATACTAAGTAATAAAAGGGCCACAACTTTTTTTTTTAAGAAAACTTACAATGTTTTCTCTGAGTACATCACTTATATCTTTTGAATCCACTAGAAATTCCCGCTTTTGAGGTTTTTTAATGGACTGTAAGCGAACCGTGTTTCTGCCCATTTCTTGTAGCAAATGGTGCATCTCCACTTTACCCCACCTCACCTGAATTAGGGACTTGTTAACTAGGTTTTTCAGCCCTATATCAACATCCAACTCACTATCAGCAAGAAACAGCTTGATGTCTTTGACGTCCACATGATTGAAAAGACATGCAATATGACGAAATATCGCCTTATCTTCTCTAAGCAACCCATCATAACCGACTCTTAGTGTCTCCTCTATTTTACCATCAAGACTTCTTCTAAGCCTAGGCAGCATATTCAAACAATCCTCCTTGTTCAACCCCCACAAAGACGAACCCAAAACGTCGAGACCCAAAGGAAGACTACCAGCACGTTCCACAACTTCAGAAGCAAACTCCATCAAACCATCAGGTGGAGAGTCTTGCCTGAAAGCAGATCGACAGAACATCTCTAGAGCTTGTTCATCCGAAGGGAGACCAACCTCATATATAGAATCAATCCCATGGGCTTTTAAAAGATGCTTATCAGTCGTAACAACAATAATTCTACTCCCACTTCCAAACCATTTGGTTTGACCCGCCAAGGCATCCAACACGTATTGATCATCCAAATCATCAATAACGATAAGAACTTTCTGGTGCTTTAGCCTTTCTTCCATTGCACCGATCTTCATGTTCTTTCTGTCCAATATTTCTGACAGGAAGTTCATCCGCAAACGCAGCTTCATGTTATAGTCAACTGGATTGGCTCGGCCATAAACTTCCATACTCTTCGATATGAAGGCCCTGTCTATGAAAACACTTCTCTGGAACTGATTAGAGATATTACAAAATAAAGCTCTTGCAATAGTAGTCTTGCCAATTCCCGAAGTACCCCATATCCCAACCATCTTCACTTCCTTGGATTCCAAATTCATACAATAATATCACCTCTGCGATATGACCTTTGATTCCGACAAAGTCCTCAAACTCATTTGACGACGCAGCGATAGCCAATTTGTCTAAAATATCACTGGAGATTTCTTCAATCATTGCAGCTTCACTATCACTAACGATAAGAAACGCCAATGCACAAACATGGAACAAAATAAAATATCATTAAATCACATCTTAATAAGAAGCATTTTATTTTTAAAAGATCACATTCACATACCAGTTTTTAGAATGGTATCCGAGGATATTTGCAACATTGGTCAAAGCTTGCTTCCACTGATCTTCCACTTCATGTGTTTGGTTCTGGCAAGTCTTTCTAAATGCCTCTCCAAAGTCTCCCGTCTGTTTCCTAAGGTGAGTAGGATCCAAACCGTAAAAGATCGGTATCACCAGCTGGCCCAACTCTTCGTTGCATTGCAGAATCTCCAGCAACTCATTTAGACACCAGCTTGAAGATGCGTAGTTTTTGGAGAACACAACCACTGCGATCCTCGAATCTCTAATGGCTTGTACAAGCTCCGGGGCGATTGACTGGCTTCTCTGCATCTCGTTGTCTTTGAAAGCAACGATGGAATTCCGCTCAAGCTCCCTGAGAAAGTGGCTGAGGAATGTTTTGCGGACATCCTCTCCGCTAAAGCTAGGGAAAACATCGTATGACCAACTGCGGGAAGAGGAGGAGGAGGAGGAGGAGGAAGAAGCCATAACGAGTGGAGGCAACATATCTTCGGAATAAACACAACGCGGTGATTCTGGCAAAGAAGACAAATTTATTGAAAATAAACAAAATCACCTCTAATCAAGCAGAATTGTCCTTTACTATAAATCCATAGATTGAGCATATTGCATCGCACTCAGCAGAGTGGTTACTTACTTCATAAGTTCATCTCAGACATCTATGACGCAACTTGCCGGAAGTTTTCTCCTTTGAAAAGATTTATTTAATAACCACCATACAACTCACATCCACATTCGTAAGACTTTTCAACGAATAGTGTTTCTTCTTTTCTATGATATTTCCTCAAGCTTAGAAAATATCTACACTTGTTTTTTGCCCAAAAAAAAAATATCTATACTTGTTTAAGAATTTTAATCCAAATTAATTTAAGTGTGAAAATTAAAAGAGATTTGGATGGTGTGAGGCTCTGTTTTAAGTGTAGAAATGTCACCAGACTCACCACTGGTTTCCCCTTCTCGAAGTTTGTGGCCATCCATAAGCTTCCCGAGCCAGGTATAATAAAACATTTGCTGTTACAGACTTCCAAAATATTTGAAAAAAATTACATTGATTTAAATCCAAAAAATATATTTTTAGGTTTCCAAACTTGTAAAAAAAATTTTTTTACATAGAGATGATTTCAGACCCCCTAAATTTAAGAGACGGTCCTACATAACTAGAGCTTCACATGCTTTAGAAGCAACACCCTTAGACCATAATTATCGCAGCACCTTAATGGGATTACTAAGTTTAAAAAATGATTTAATTAAATCAAAAGAAAAGAAAATAGAGGTTACCGATCCTTAATGAAAGTGCTTCGTGATCGATTAGTAGAGGGGTTTTATATCACACGTGTCAGCAAAAGAAGGAAAGTATATATATTTTTCTATTTTCCTTTGTCTCTTTCTATTATTTTTCCTCGTTCTCATCGTCGTCTCGTCTTCTCCGCGAGAGAAGAATGATCTCACCGATGGCCTCGATCGATCCTCCACCACTGATCCTCCACCCACCGATCGTCCGTCTTGGTCCTCGTCCTCGAAACCCACCACCGATCAAAACCCACCACATCTTCTCTCGGCTTCTCCGTCTCTGTCGATGGATGAATCTGTCGGTCTTCACTCTGATCTTCCTCTCAAAGCTTGATCCGAATCTCTCAATAAATATCAGGTCCATTTCTCATCTTTTTCTTCGGTATTTTGTATTCATGGTCGTGTTTTGGAGCGACTGAATCACAATCCTGTTTTCGATAACAAAGGAAAAAATCGTTTTTGGATTTGTCTCTTTATATACCTCCTTTGTTTTCATCTTTGGGAAAGTTTCAACCTTTGGACGTCTCTCTGTTGATTTGTGGTCGAATTTGAAATCTAGTCATAGTTCTTTTAGCTTTGATTCTGTGTGGTTTTCCTTTGAATGTTTATTGTGCTTATTCTTTACTTGTTCTTATGTAGTTTAATCTAATATATTTTTGTTACAATTCTTAAACTTTGTATCGAGGTGTCTGTATAAGAGGAGATGTGCATTGGTTGCGGTACAAGCCATCGCTTAGGGTCAAACACTTTGAAGCTGCTCAGGTTCGACCACAACTTTTATTTGAAAGGTAAAACTTCATGGTCTATCTTTTTTGTTAAATGCTTTAGTCTGGATGGAAGTTATTAGGATAAAAAATGCTTGTTAGGTGGTGGTTAGTGAATATGATGTGATAAAATGGTTGTGAATGAATGCTTGTTTTAGTGCAAATGGTTGTTAGATATGTGTCTTCTCGTTTCAACTCAAAGAGTTAAGATATTACAAGACCCGTATCTACTTTCTCTCTTTATGTTCATCTCTTCTCTTCTCATATATTAAAACCATTGCTCTCTCTCTTTCTTTTCATCTTCTTCTCTCCATCTCCCTTTTACTTCGTAGACAAACACATATGTTCTTCTTTATCTCTTCTCTGACATTTTAGTATATGGATTCTCCATATAGTCAGTCTTCCAAACTAGTTGATCTGTTGAACAGTCAACATGGTTGTGATCTTCCCGAACCGTTTTCTTATAATTACAGTTCACAAGTCCCTCTGTTCGGTACTCAAGGTACTGAGACATCAAGCTTCTGTGAAGACTCACATTCACAGAAGAAAGAAAGAAGGAAATGGTCTCCCTCTGATGATGTCTTGCTCATTAGCGCTTGGTTAAACACCAGCAAGGATCCGGTTGTAGGCAATAAGCAGAAAGCAGGGGCATTCTGGAAGCGCATTGCAGATTACTTTGCAGCAACACAAAAGGTGGAAAACGGTGAAGCACGAGAGCCTCTCCAGTGTAAGCAAAGGTGGCAGAAGATGAATGATATGGTGTGCAAGTTCTCTGGAGCCTATGCGGCTGCATCAAGACAAAAAACTAGTGGTCAGAGTGAGAGTGATGTTGTTAAAATGGCACACGATATCTTCTACAACAATCACCAGACAAAGTTTATTCTTCACCATGCTTGGGAGGCGCTGAAACACGACCAGAAATGGTGTTCGTTGGCGAGTACTAAGCTTGATGGACCACAATCATCAAGCGCTAAGAAGAGAAGATGTGACGATGGAGGGTAAGAGGCAACCTCTCAAGCAACTACGAATGGTGATCACCCAACCAAACGACCTCCTGGTGTTAAGGCAGCAAACGGAGCAGGTGGTAAGAGGGCAAAAGTTGATCAACAAAGTGTCGAGGAGTTTCAGGAGATGTGGTCTATCAAAGAAAAAGACATTGCATCTAAAGAAAGACTTAAAAAATGGATCTGATCGAAAGTCTCATTTCAAAAAAGAACCCCTATCACAGTTTGAAGAAGCTCTGAAAGAGAAGCTAATTACAGAGATGTTGGGTTAATGTTGTCATGTTAAAAAGGAGTGTCTATCGAGTCTATGTGTTTCATGTTCTGTTTCATGCTTTGAACTATCTGTGAAGTGCTCAGTGTTTTAATGTTGTTATGTTTGAACTATCTGTGAAATGCTCAGTGTTTTAATGTAATGTGAAATGCTCGGATTGTTTATTTCAATGCTTCGTGTATTATTAAAGCATCTATCTATTAGACAAGACAAAGCATCTATTTATTTAAAGCTTCGTGTTTGCGTGTGTGTACTCGAACAGGTTGTCCGTATGTGTCCAAGAGCATGTGTCACGAGTTGCACAAGATGAAGAGTAGTCACGAGATGCACAAGATGAAGAGTAGTCACGAGATGCACAAGTAGTCACGAGATGTCTTTTTATTTAAAGTCTGTATGTGTCTTTTTATTTAAAGTCTCTGCTTGTGCCAGCATATGTATATGTCCGTATGTGTCACAAGGGTTGTCTGCTTGTGTCACAAGAGTTGTCTAGTAAAACAAATGCATCTTGTTTATTTTTTTTAATCAACAAACTGTCTACTTGTATATATAATCACAAATGCATCTTGTTTATTTCACACTTCGCTTCAAACTTCTCATTCTCTCAAGTTACAAAATTCTCATTCTCTCATTCTCTCTTGTTAAACTCTCTTGATCACAAAATCAATTTATATTCTCTCTAAATCACACTATCAATTCTATGGCATCTTCTTCTCATAACACATTTGGGGAAGTAGATGATGAGAGTTTGATCAATATTTTGATCAACATTTTGATCAATATTTTGATCAAAACGAGAATTTAGCCATTACTCAAGAAGTCGAAAGAAAAGAAAGGAAAAAAGGAAAAAAGGGTTCATATTAAAAGAAATCGCGAAGAGGGCAATGTTCGTCTGTGGAATGATTATTTCAGTGAAAATCCACCATATACTGAAAATCTATTCCGACGTCGATTTCGCATGAACAAGCCATTGTTCATGCGTGTTGTTGACCGACTCTCCAATGAAGTTGAATACTTTCGACCAAAGCAAGATGCTCTCAAAAGGCAAAGTATCTCTGCACTTCAAAAGTGTACAACAGCCATTCGTGTCTTAGCATATGGTTCGGCGGCTGATGCTGTTGATGAATACCTCCGACTCGGTTCAACTACTACGCGGTTATGTGTGGAACATTTTGTAGACGGAATAATAAATTTATTCGGCGATGAGTACCTAAGAAGACCAACACAGGCTGATCTTCAACGTCTGCTCTACATGGGTGAGGAACGTGGATTTCCCGGGATGATCGGGAGCATCGATTGTATGCATTGGGAGTGGAAGAATTGTCCAACCGCTTGAAAAGGTCAATATTCACGTGGTTCGGCTATACCCACAATCGTTCCAGAGGCGGTTGCTTCGTATGATTTATGGATATGGCATGCATTTTTTGGACTTCTAGGTACATTAAACGATATCAATGTTCTTGATCGCTTACCTGTTTTTGATGACATAATACAAGGTCAAGCTCCGCAAGTTACTTTCTCTGTCAACGGAAATGAGTATCGTTTGGCTTACTATCTCACCGATGGTATTTATCCAAAATGGGCAACTTTTATCCAATCTATTACACTACCACAAGGTCCGAAAGCGGCTTTATTTGCTCGACATCAAGAAGCTGTCCGTAAAGATGTCGAGCGGACTTTTGGAGTCTTGCAAGCTCGCTTTGCCATTGTTAAAAATCCGGCACGTTTTTGGGATTTAGACAAAATTGGTAAGATTATTAGAGCATGTATCATACTCCATAATATGATAGTAGAAGACAAACGAGATGGATATGGATACACAAATGTTGATGTTTCAGAGTTCCAACAACGAGAAGACACTGGAACTTTCACATGTCGATCTCTCGTTTTCTACAAATAACCCTTCATATATCGCCAATAATATGATGAGTGTTCGATCTACCATTCGTGATAGACAAACACATCAACGACTGAAAGCTGATTTGGTTGAAAATATATGGAGTAAATTTGGACGTGCTGAATATTTCAACTGAAATCGTATGTTTAAAATGTTATCTTTTAATATGTTGTATTAAATAAATAAATTTTATCTAATTTTTTTAAAAATTTTTTTAAGAAACTTAGTTAAGAAACTCCCAATGGAGGTACAAAATCGAAGAGTTTCTTAATGGATTTCTTTAACCCACTAATACACACTTAAATATTTAAATATTCTTTAAGAAATCCATTAAGGATTCATGGGATAAACTTGCTCTTAGACTTGACATAGCAGAGCTTCAAAGTTCTCTCTATCAATGCTACATTTTCATCCACAACTTTGCCTCCCAAAGTCTTCGAGCTTTCACCTATCTACAAGAGAGTCACTGTTCTCTACCTCGGCGACCCTAACCTTTCTTACTGTTGGAGTTATAATTGTCTGGTAGATTTCTTGTCTCTTTGTCTCAAAACGGTGATTAACACAATTCCTGCAACAGCAGTTTCACAAATAATATTCCGACAATTGTTCTAGAAGAGAAAGAGTTAGATTTGATACATTGGATAACGTTTTAAGAGAAGGGCTTAAGGTTATTGTGAAAACTGATGAGAAAGCTTTCCACCTTTACCTCACGCATGAAATTTAACTGATAACCTTAGTCTATAGTGATTGTTGTCCAAAAAATGTCTATAGTAATTTATATTAAATAAAAAATTGACTGTTATTCAAACATGAATTTTAAAACTTTATTTAAAATCTATTATTATTGAATTTGAAATTTGATAAAATACTATAAATTCATTGTTATTGAAATATTTTAAATTGTGAATTTTAAAGTAATTTTAACGTATTTTAATGGAATTTTTTAGTTATAAAAATGAAATTCAAATTTTATGGTTTTAGATGAAAATCCAATGTCAATATTCGGTTACTTTATTTTTGAAAATTGTACTAAACTTAACGATTTTTTTTTGTTTTGGTTAGATTTCAATTTTTTGGCTAAAATTTTGAATAATCTTGATTAATTTCAGTTAAATTCAGTTATTTGGTTTCAAATTCTGGTTAGTTATGTTTGAAATTTGGTTAAAATTTTTAGAAAAAAAAATCCGAAATGATAACCAAAAATTTGTAAAGCTTGCCAAATTGAACTGAACTCATAACCAAACCTAAACAATAAACTTTGGCTTGGTTTGGTTCTGCTGTTATGCTGGT